>JAGDQP010000464.1:64045-88476 GCA_022664845.1 Lepisma saccharinum | reverse complement strand
ATTTGAAATTCAAATACAAAGTTAATGACTCTCCACTAGTTCGAGTAAATTCTAGTACTGATCTTGGTGTAACCATTAAATCTAACCTGTCATTCGACATGCACATAAATCGCCTTGTTAGCGAAGCTTACAGGAACCTCGGGTTTGTAATGAGGTTAACTAGCGACTTCTCGAATATTGATGTCTTAAAAACTTTGTATACAGCGCATGTTATGTCAAAGTTAGTACGCAGCAATAATATGGGATCCGAATACACAGAAGAACTCTCGGCAAATTGAAATTATACAGTCTAAATTTGTACGATTTTTGACATACAAAGTAACTGGAATATATCCTAAATTTGAAAAGTACTTAGACCTGGTAAATAAGTACAGGTTACAATCTCTTGCTAACAGAAGAGTTAATTTTCTCTTAACTTTCCTACACAAACTCTTACACAGTAAAATCGACTCACAAAGCTTATTATCTGAATTAGGGCTGTATGTACCGCATAGAGTAACTCGATCGCGTAATCCTATCTTCCACCTTTCGGCCCAAGGAACTAAAGCAATTGATATATCGCCTATTAGGAGAATGTGCTCATTATATAATTGTATACTTAAAGAATGTCCTGAGATTGATATATTTAACGTAAATATGAGGGAATTCCATTCTTGTATAAAATAATGAATATTTTATGAACAATATGTTACCATGCAGCTCCAAATATGTATGTTACAGCTATGTGTGTATGTAGAAAATGTCATATGTGTATGTTGAATACCACAATTAGGCTATTAACCTGTTGTGTTCAATAAATAAATAAATAATAACTTATCGTCGGGTCGTAGCGTTGGCTTAGCATTCGGAAGGTCCTGGAAACGATCCCAGCGGCTGTCGATGCTGACAGAGGATTTCTAGGGTTCTCAGTCCCACCAAATGCTGGGATAGTACCCACAAATTAGGCTCTTGCCAACTACCATCCAATATCCTCTCCAACACCATATCCCAGCCTGAGCCTAAGATGTCTGAAGGCCATAAATAAATTTCACGATAACTTATCATTATATTAACTTCGTACTATCATCAATCAAAATATTAATCGTTGAAAGAACACACCAATTATTTTTCTTCTACACTTTTGTAGAAGTAGGTTGAATGAAGGAAATTAATGAGTAAGCTTCCCATCACATATTAAAGAGTTTTGATTTTAAATTTAAATTTTTATTCACATGTAGCGAAACACAATGTGAATTCCTGCTCAAGTACGTTGACGCCAGCTAACCTGACTGACACTGTGAGTGTACGGTTTTCTTTTAGTTGCACCAAACACTTATGCTCTGTTGGGAAGGTAACTTTTTGTGAACTCGTGCTCACCGAGAGTAGTTATCACTTATAGCTGTCAATACAGCCTAAATTTATAAAAAGTTTTTTTTTTGGGGGGGGGGGGGACGAGCAAGCAAACTGTAATTACATATTTAGTTCGAACGCAATCTGATGTGCGGTGTCTGAGCTAAAATTCAATCTGTGTTGTACTGAAGAAATAGAAGCAATATGTTTCAGAAGTGTGGGTAGTTTACCAATTATTTCTGAAGGTGAATTTCGAATGTTTCTTGTGCACTCTGTTTTTCAGGACAACTTGTTGTACAGAGTTTGCTCGCAATATCTCCTCTTAAACTCCAGTTCATGCATTTTTGCATTGAATGTTTTCGGTATACTGCGACAAAAGTGGACGAACTTAATAGCTCTTCAGGTGGTTAAAGGTATCATCCGGGTTTATCACCAATTGCTAAAAGTTTTTATTTCTATTCTAGGGTACGAGAAACAGCTCAATCATACGTTTCACTTAATCTTGCACAAAGATTGCACAAAAAAAAAATGGCATTCGAACGTGAAAAACTGTACAAGAAGTGATTATGAGTTCACTCGTTCGAGTTTTGCAAATGATTAATTTCAAAATCTAAACTGACTTCACACTTTTTACAGTGTAGTTAGAAACACAAAATTTCCTTCTCTCAACGAATATGTTAATTACCAAATGATGTACGAAACTTTTTCAAGAATGACTATGAATTTTTATAGACATTCGTCATGATTTTAAAAGCATTTCTCTTGTAGAAAATAGTTTTTTCTGTTATCCGTCTTCCAGAAATAGTTCTCTACGCTTAGCGTGACAGATGGTGATAGCGAAATTAAATACATTTCTCATCTGTCTCGACAAAAAAAAAAAAAAAAAAAAATGTGAACATTTCCGTAGTCAATGTAAAAACTATACTCTCAAAATCTGAAAGAAATGAATACATTCTTATTCTTATTCTTATTATTATTATTAGAACTTTGTCTTGGAAGCTGCGTGGTTGCCATCAATGATAGATTGTATGTACCATCTTAATACCATGATTAAACAGCTTAACTGCAAGAGATTCACATTTCAGAGGACCTGTGTTCCTTTCTTTGTATTACAATCGTGCAAACACTTAAATTTCGCATACACGAAGGCTAACGGAATGCCAAAAGTCCTGAGTTCATTTTCATTTGCAAGCATGGAGTCCAAGTTTACCAAAATACTCTAGGTCAATATGACATAAGAAAAATTTTATGTGCCATCTTCCCATGGTCATACACTTTAACTACAGGAGATTTACATGGAATCGATCAACGCTGATTTCTTACACTATTGTGTAAGATATTTTCATTTGCAAGCTTGGAAGACTAAAATGTCCAAGTTTACCAAAACTGTAGGTCAATATTACAAACCTATCTTGTCGATTTCATTGAAAGTACACTTCAAAGAGGCATGCAGGTTCGAGTCCTCAGTTCGACTCCAATTCACTCCGAGACAGTTCCAGTATTCAAATCATGACAACATTACCGTAAACCAGACTTACATTCTGCAAGTTAAATCTCAAGAATTTCTTGTCTGCGTTAAGATCTTACGTTAGCAATTGAATCACAAATATCTAATTATTTCATTTAATATATCTTCTCTTCTCAATAATAAAAACATGACAATAAAATATTTTAATTCAAAAATACTTTTAACTCTATCATTCATTTGGCTCGCTACGGTCACACTTGATTCATAAACTAATTTCGTTCAATTCGTCTCGCTAATGAGGAGGGTCACGCTTCTTTGAACACTATGTTATTTTTCCTATGGCGGAATGAAAAAGAGCGGCCATTCTACTAATGTAACCACCGTTTCTACCAAAATAACAAATTGTATTTTTTCAAATATATATACAGAGTGTCCCAGTCATACTAGGAGATGATTTGTCACACTGAAATAAGAATAAAAGTTCCTATGAACATGGGTCCGATTTGGCTTCGTTTTGGAGATACAGCATTTCCAACTAGGAGCCCAAAGTAAACACCTTATAATTGGAACTAAACGAATAATTCCCAAAAAGTCAGAAACGATTCAGTGAATGAAAATTTCACTTGTTGAAATTTGTTCCTAACAACATGGTGCAAGTGTGGAGTGAAAACAGTATATCATCGTATTTTCAGTGTTGCCAACCTGGTATAACATTATTTTTTTCCAAAGGCACTACGTCGCTTTATATGATATTTGACATCCTCTAGTAATGATAAGCAACACATGTAAAGCGCAGACTGCAGTGTTACAAACTATGAATAAGGCAAATATTTTTTGCAATTTTATACAAACTGCAATTTCCTACTATTTTTTAACCATAGTTTTACAACACTGCTCAGTGTGCTTTATATGTGTTATTTATTATCACTAGAGGATGCCAAATACCCAATAAAACGACGTAGTGTTATTTGAAAAAAAAATAATGTTATACCAGCTTGGCAACATTGAAAATCCGATGACATAGTGTTTTCTCTCCACGTATGCACCATGTTGTTTGGAGAAAATTTCAGGAAGCAAATTTTTCATTCAATGTATAGTTTCTGATGTATAGAGACTTATTTATTTTCTTCCCATTGTAAGGTGTTGACTTTGGGTTCCAAGTTGTAAACGCTGTATTTAAAAATAAAATTACACATTCTTTCTCCAAGTTTTAATTTTATGTTTTTTCCAATGACAAAATTCCCCTTAATTTCAGAATCACCCATATGAATTCAGGTTTAAAAGGAACTTTCAACATTTCACAAAATTTTGGTTGCCTAGCAACAGTTCCAGCAAGTTCACTAACAAAAAAAAGGTACGAACAGAGTTTATTGTTCAATTAGTATAAGTATAGCATGTATAACAATAAAATTAATGAAATTATCCTCTTCTCTAATTTTTCTGTAAATATAAAATCATTTCCCGTAAAGATATTGTCAATTGCCACGGACTATTACAATCTTGTCCTTACTAGTTTTTACAATCACTGTTCGTTTTTCACTTTCTCAGATGCTGTTACCGCCCATACAATTCATTTTATCTGATCTTCATTTTCTCATATCGAGTTTTCGTAACATTATGACAGAAATTAGAAGTCGTGCAATTTGTTTCAGAGCAAATCTTTTCCAAGTTACTAGCAGTGGAACAAATTATTGACTATTGCCTGTAAAAGCCAACAAACTATTGAAATTTCATACTCTGTAAAGATTATACCTGACCAAGAGCAACTAGAATATTCTTATAGCTATGTTATTTACTAGATATTTTATAAACAAGTTAATGCTCAAATTATAAACACATGGTGAGAAATTTTTAAATTAGAATTTGGTACTATGATTTTACGTCCGCAATTATACAACACATAAATCAAGTTATTGGACATTTGGGAGAGACAGACATGTTGAGGTGATCATGAGTGCTAGCTGTTAATTTTTATATAATTTTCTTTAGTTCACAATGGTTCGTGGTGCCCTCAAATCTTGCAACGTTAATTTAACTCATTTCCCGACGTCATACAATAATGAAATTTTCCACAGCGGCGTAAGTCGGGTGACAATACAATATTCCATTGTCACTTTCATATATTTATATATTTTAAAAGCATATTTTAATACTTTTTTTTTAATATGGACTTTTTTATCCTAAAATGAATATTAGCCTGGAACGATTATAAGTTTCACTGGTTGCAGAACGCTTTAGGATTTGGCCATTTGGGTATCAAAATATTAGCTTGAGAAAAAGTATCCGAACTCCGAAATAATTCGAAAATATAATAATAAAAAAACTTTTTAAATACATACTTTTCTTAGACAATTCATACTAAAAAGTAAATAATTTTATTTATGCATGGCAGAAAAGAAAAGCGTGGGGTACGCCAATTGAAGAATTAATAAAGTGACTGTATGTGTCAGCGCACACCATGCTTTTCTTTTTAGCCATACATAAACAAATTTATTCACTTTTTAGTACGAATTGTTTAAGACAAGTATGTCTTTAAAAAGTTTTTTTAAAATTATTTTTTTCTGTGTTATTTTTGTATATTGTGAAGGACATTTTACAGCCTTGGATTTTAAATTTTTACTTGTTATACCGAGCGCCCTGCACACTCTCGGCTAGTTTTGTTCTAATTCTGACTTCTTGCACCAGAAGGTTTTACTTAACCCACTGTAGACCTTTTATATCCAGCTTTATTTTACTTTATATTATTGCTTTTAGTTTCTTAACAGCTACATTAGACATGAAGAAGGGGCTTGCCCGTATCGGGACGCGCGTAAGCCATAGTGTTGTTACCGTCCATACAATTAATTTTATCTTATCCAATCGAGTTATTGGAAGGTTGCTTTCTCGTTTCGTTCCGAAATACATGATGAATTTTGGGACGGTTGAGGTTCCCAAGGCAATATCAACATCATAATCGCAGTGTTCGCGTGCCTGGCGCTCTGAAGTGCACTCAGCCATCTATCAAATTGAGTACCAGAGCGTCCTTGGTATTCCTGGGTATTTTGGGAAGTAAAGGCGGTCGAGCGTGGGACTAACATCTCCACCTCACATTGTACCGTAGATCGATATGTGTAGCGCTACCTCCACATACCCCATGCGCTGTTTATGGCGCGTAGGTATCGCACAGGGGATAGCTTTACCTTCTATCAACATAAGATAAATTTATTAATGACTCTCTCATCAGTCAAAATTAGTTTAAACTCAGATGAGAGAGTTAGTTGAAATTCAAATGGAAGAAAAGTTGATTAATTCTTTCAATATTGTCTAATCTATGGGAAAACATAATTGTTACTCACAAAGTCCAATACAGTGACAAATTATTTACGATGTTTTGTATTCTAAGAACCCTCATTCGCCATTTGCACATTGTTGTCCTTCAATTTACGAAACACAATGTGACTATGGATAATTTTGAAACATTCTTTGCAATAGACCGTGTGTGTGTACTTTCTGTTGCCTAGTCAACTATAGTATTTACTACTATTCAATTCTTTGTGATTACGGAAAGCAAAGTAACGGTAATTAATTTCTAGTTATCTGTTGTTGTTTTTTTCTTTGTATGTATAGTAGTACTTCTGCTAAACTGTGAACCTTTGTTTTTGAAAAATGGTTTCTGAGGGATATTTTCTTGAATCTGTATCAGATAGTCCTAATTTTATTTTGGAAGCAAATTTCCTTGGAATGGTTTCGTGTATTTTTCTTGTATTACTAGCTGATGTACTACTAGAGAAAGTGCGGATCCCATGTTACTCAAGCACGTACAAATATACATGTATTACAAACACACATACAAATAGAATACCAGTATTGCAAGGGAGATTTGTTTACTTATTTTCATGTAATTTGTCGCTTAGTGTTCATATTACATAATGTTATTTTGTTGAAAGTTTGCAGCTGACATTTGCCTCATTTTTCTTTGTATGAAACGTTACTAAAGTATAAGAATATTACAGTTTTATGTTCCTTCAGTCTTTGTACTTGCATAATTTTATAAATTAAAGTATGAACTATTACCAAGTATAGTTCGTAGCGGATAAAATTGACAATTCGTAAACGATGACTTCAAAAGTATTCTTGGGAAACCGCTCCATCAAAAGTTATGTTTGTAATGGATTTTGTTTTTTTAAAGTATTTTCTAAATATCATAGAAAACACTGTTTAATATAGAACTCTAATTTTGTATTTTTATGATCTTTTTTCTATGTCAAGAAAATGAAGCACATAGCTCCCACGAAAAATTATTCCTCACTTAATTGATATTCCTCATAATAATAATCTTTCTTCTGGTATTAATAAATTGTGTTGGAAACTCCTTCTCCCTAACTGAAACAAAATATTATGCCACAAAAAGGACGAGAATATTAGACAAAATAAACAAACTAAAGAATCTTCAATATTAACACTTTCCCGAAAACTTGATTACTATGGAACGATCATATACAGGTCATTAAGAAAAGAAACTTTACGTTTGTGGGAATCTAAAGAGGTACAACCTTATGCAGACAGATCTGCTCCGGGACTGGAAACCAAAATCTCTCGATTGCAAGGCAAGAATCATCCCATTAGTCCCCCTGTCCGCTAATAATTGCGAACTTTACGATGAGATAGGACGGTAGCGCGTCTGACTACGAATCGGGCGGCCCGGGCTCAAATCCCGGCCAGGACACTACAGACCTTTCTCGCAGTGTTCCCATGCATGGCGCTCTGAGGTGCACTTAGCCTCCTATCAAATTGAGTACCAGAGTGTCCTTGGTACTCCTGGACACCTTAAGGTAAAGGCGGTCGAGCGTGGGACTGACCACCCCACCTCACTTCGTACCGTAGGTCAAGAAAATGTGGAGCGCTAACTCCACATCCTCCATGCGCCGTTCACGGCGCGTGCGTATCGCACAGGGGATAGCTTTACCTTTACGATGAGATAGGTCTACATGTGAATGTGGAGAAAACAAAATACATCATAACAGGCTGAAACACAGAGGATGGAAATTGAGATATTAATTAACAATAAGATCATACAGAAGTACATGAATTTAAATATTTAGGACCATATGTAACAAACAAGAACGAGATCACGGAGGAAATAAAAAGTCGCTTAGCATCGGGCAAGTCATGTTTCTATTCAGTCCAAAAACTTGCATTCGAGATTAATTATTTTTTATTTTATTTATTTATTTCGTCTGTTGGACGTTCCTCGCTTTCTCTATTGACGAATCGATACTTTATAATTTTCATGTGTTAGAAAATAAGGGTTTGAGTAATATGTACGATAGAAATGAGACGAGAAGACTGGAGAACGGAGCAGACTGCATAATGAAGAACTCCACAGACTATATCGTCGTTGATATGACAAGGAGGCGTAAGCGACAAAAAGCATTTGTTACAGGAGAGCATTTTAAAGAAAAACTGCACTCTTTAACCGTCTGTCGTGTAATGGAAATTAAATCTATCTTTAAAGTTAAATATTGATTTTTGTGCAGAAGCACTACTCTTTCAAAACAAGTTTCAAGTGACTTGAAACCAATATCTGTCGCTTACGTCCATTTGTCAGATAATACAAAATTCGAGAGCGGCGCTTACACCAGAGTCATGTTTTCTGTACAGAAGAGACTATTAAAAATAGAGTTACGCCTGTTTGTCAGATGAAAGATTAACCTATTATAAGTCATTAGGCAAAACATCTCAAATTTTCAAAATTTGGCACTTACTTTGTCATATCGACGACGATATGATTCACTCAATATTACTTATAAGAATCATGAAATCACGACAGCTAAGATGGGCAAGCCAATGGTGAACATTTGTTACTGCGGTGACGAACTTAAGAGTTTCGTAAGCCATATAATTGGAATAATACAAAATAAACATTCGTATGGTGAAATATATGGATTTTTAGATCATCTTATCAACACATTCCCACCCGTTATCCCATAAAAGGAAATAAAACACGACAACTGAAATTCAATCTCTCGTTATAAATATTTTGGAGAGTTTAAGAAGTTGAAACATTTATAACTTCTAACAGCGTCACGTACCGGGGAATCAAAACTAGACACATTTCTATATTTTGAACGAATCGGAAACAATCGGTTAAAAGAACGGAACACAAATACGAAATATTTCAGTATACCTCATAAATACTTCACAAGATCGACCCTAAAACATTCGAATTTACTGCGGCTTGTAGAAAAATTGAATTTATTTATGACACCTCTGTCTCAGGTCATGTTAAAGAGAGAGGGTATTGCAAGGTAGTCGGCCAGGACGTTTTGCAGGTACCATTCAAACGTACCCATCCAGGAGGTACCATTTGCCTAGTGTGACAGGAAAAAACTCAGGATGGGCAGCCGCCTGGATCGTTCCCAGGACCTTTCGATTGCAAAGTCAATGCTCTACCAACTGAGCTACTGTAGTTTGTCCAACTCAGTCTATTTGCAATTGCAATTTGGACAACACTTTCGCCTTATACCATCTACGTAAATCGAGAACTTTAGGTAAGGTAAAATTAGGTTAGTTCACTTCATATGAGCCGTTTATAAATGTCATACCAGGCTTTCTGAATAAGCACTTAGACTTCTCTACTCATAATATATTGAAGCAGCTTGATTTATTAGGCTAGATCTAGTTACTCTCCCGGATCGTTTAATCTGTGTGAATATGTGAGACTAGATTATTTTGAATGTTTCCAATGCCTTTAGGCAACTTTGGCTCAGGCCGAATGGATAATGAGAGATTTGGTGGAATGAAGAAATTGGAAAGAATCGGGAGAACCCCGAGAAAACCCACGCTAACGCACACGGTGTTTGTCCACGACAAAACCTACATGACAGGAGCCGGGATCGAACTGAGGGCTCTGGGCATGATGTGAGCACTCTATCACTGATCCACCGCGGTCCCGTTAGGTTAGATTCTGTTAGAGTAGCTCTGAGGTTAGCTAAACGTAGGTCAGTTTGGTCCTATTTTAGCTTAATATTAGGTTAGGTTGTATTAGATCAGGTCACTAAAGCATCCGGAGGAGTATCTGAAATCTATCCATTTCTAAACTTAAACGAAAACATTGCAAAAGTTATGAACAAGATCAAACTAATTGTAAACATGTTTTTCTCCATCGTTATTTTATCGTAGTAATAAATATAATATAAATTATTTATCGTAGTAATAAATAAAAAAATATCAATTGCAAAAGTCATTCTTCAACTATAAATTCTATCCTACATTCTCATACATGAACAACTAGCAGCGATAAAATATTTAAAAGCAAGCAATAACACTTACCTCAGGACGTCCAACTATCCCGCGCTCGCTTGTCAGTGATTTTAAAAGTAAATATCTCTTTGCATCGGACGACACTCTTTCCTCATATCGCTTGCGCTTTAATTAACGATCACAGAGCCATCTGTTGAGCAAGCACTCTACTGATATGATATGGCATAATGCATTCTTACCGCTATTTGTCAGATACAAGATTGAATTCCAAATTGTTTCGCAATTTCGTAGTGATAGCTAACTAATTTTTCTTGTTATCTTTTCTTTCCTTTGCTCATTTTTTTACCCCAGTTTCTTTGCTCACACTGAATCATCCCATTTGTGTTCGTTAGAGAATTTTGTCTAATTACGTTACCTCTTTCAGTCATTTAGAGAACTTCACAGCATCGCACTATGATGTAATACGTAGGTGTGTATTCGCTTCGCTCGTTGTAACGAAATCCATCGCTTACTATCCCATATACTTGCGTATTTCATAAGTTTTAGGTGGGTATACGGTGATGCATGAAACAATGAGGTGGGTATACGCCGTCTATCCGCGTATACCCTTCATCGTACATTGGGTTTCCGCGCAGAAATACTCTGTTGTTAACTTTACGATGAATTTATATTACGAAGAAGTTTATATCTACAATATAGATACTCGTTTCCTTTTATGCTCTAGAAAAAATCTGCATTATGTCTGCATGGATCAGTTACAATAGGATCGACGAGAAACCTTGTGCGGTGCCTGTTAAACATTAACTTGACATATCATGGTAGTGATTCTCAAAGGGTGTTCTCTGATACTGCACTAGTATGCCGTGAAATTTCGTATCTGCTCCGTGCCGCGCCGCAAGAACACAAATATTTTTTTATTAAAATGATAAAATAAAGGAAAAGTGAAATAGAAATTGAATATCTTTAAGAACGTTATTTATTAATACAAGAGGAACAGTACAGTTTAAGTAACAAATTGGAATTCTTAAACTTATTGAGTCTGTTTTCTTGAGAATATCTAGCTTTTACCATTTTTAAAATAATTAATTTGTTTTTCTTTTACTTTAGGTTTGTCTCGGTGTCTTTATTAATTTTCTACGCTCTTGTTACGTTTGATTGCGTGTAGTAAGTGGCAGCGTAAACCACAGCAGTGTGCTTTTACAGAGTGTGCTTTCGCGAACTATAGTATGAGAGTTAGTAGGCCTTTTTGAGGTTTTCTTTCCTCTGCATTTCTGAATCGTTTGGCTCGGGTCATGGCTGAGTTTGGTTAGTAGAATTACGAAAGGACAGGACAACATAGAGTCGTTTAAGTCCTATACATAGAGAAATCTTGATTATATTTTTATAATATCTATTCTTTTCGTTTGGAGTATTGTCACTTTTTTGTGCTAAGTATAGCAATAGTCATTATTTTATTTTTTTATCAATATTGGCAGTTTACTGCCTATGCGGTTGGTCCTTTCGGGTCAATTTTAACTCTATCCGTTTTTATATTTCTCCCTGGATCCATTATATTGGTTGGACTGGATGTATATATATATATATATATTGGTGTGCAGGCTTTGTTTCATATCCCAGGGCGCCCAAAGCCTATATTGCGGGAGTCAGAATTACCAAGTAGGTTAGTTTAGAACGTTTTCTTTATATTAATTTGTAAGGAAATTTTAAGTTCTAATTTTTGTTTAGGTTTGACAACATTTCACTTCTGAAGGTGAGCCAATGTGGGGTGTTATGTGTTTTGGAAGTCGAGTTTCATTTGTCTAACAAGTTCTGCTTTTCGTGAAAAGGTGTGGGGGCCTTAAGGGCGCCCTTGCCTTTTAAATTTTTGTTCATAAGTTTTGTCTTTTCTCTCCCTGAGAACTGAAAATGTATTGTTCAGAGGAAGACCAGTGCTATTGTCTTTGCTCTTGCTATCCCAGTTTTGTGGGTTCAATCATGTAGATTTTTTTGTACATATTTCGATGTGGAGATCCATTTTTTATTTAACTTGTGGGGTCACATCATTATAAGAGTTTTCCCATTATAATGTTTACTTTGCCTGTGACATCACGCAGAATGTCGTGAGTTGGCTGCGTTCTTGTGGAGTTTTGTTACCCAGAAGACGAAGCTGTTTTTATTATTATTTCGATGAGACTTTATTTACTGAATCTCTTACTTTTACCAGCCTGCTTCAGTATCAGTGGATGTAACGTTTCTGCCTTTAGCTAGACTTGAATACGGATTATTTAGTTGTGTCCACTTCAAAACACTGAGCTCAATATGATATGTCCACAGTATAGAAGGCTGCTTTAATCAGCTATTTATTCTTATCTTGTCACTGGGAAATTTTGTCACTGCCGATCACCACTGCCTCTAACGAATATGTTTTCTGTTCTAACTGAAAAATTACTTTCGGTTATCAATTTCTGATGATCGACTTGCCTCGTTGATGATTTGACTGTGGAGCGGAAAGAGGATAAGAAATTTTATATTGACGATTATTTTAATGATTGCTAAAATAAAATACAGCTTTTCATCTGCTGTAAATAACACTACAAAAAGCTAACGATTAATATGTCCTTATTTTTTATATCAGATATGTGTTACTTGTTTTTATCTATATCATGTTAACAGCTTAGATATGCCTGTGAATTACGTACAGGGATTCTACCATGATTCTGTTTTTTTTTGGGGGGGGGGATTCAAAAGTGGGAGTGTGTAAGTGGAGTTTTGCACGTTTTCTGTCGATTTTTGATCGTATTTTTTTTTTAAAAGTTCGTGATGATCTCGAGAATTTGCGGGGTGACATTCCTACAGGGGGGTCTGACGGAATCACTGATTACGTATATACAGAGTATGAACTACGCTTGGAAATGCGCCCAAGCGATATATCATATCCTAAATGATCTTCCCCCCCCCCAAGCAAAAATTGAAATGACGCCACTGTTTTCATCACTTTCATAGGAGATGTAAAAATAAAAGAATAGGCCTAGTCATATTAAATACATAGTCGCATTTACATTCTATAGTTATTTCACTCACTAAAAACGTCTTTCTTTCCTTTTCTTGGAGCTGAACTCTCTTGTGACTTCCGAATAGGCCAAAGATGAGGTGATATCAGTCTCTATGAACAGAACTGCAAGTCACGACAACCGCTCCTGTGTCACAGTTATGGAGTCAAATTTCTTTTTCTATTTCTGCCTTTCTTTATCTTCAAACGCGACAGATTGATACTTTCACCCCACATCTCGATCTCAACCCGACATGATGAAATGTAAACGATCGTAACACACCTCTGCCCTTTTCGACTAAATGAACTGAACTGCAGAAATTCGATTCCCTAAAATAACTGCAAAGCTTCCCAGTGCAGTGGCTTATCACGATTAAAAAAAAAAAAAAAAAAGTCAAGATACACACTCAACTGATTGTTGAGAGGAAAAACTAAAATATTGTCGTTAAATGTATTGTTAAAAATATTGTCATTGTCATTCCAAGCTGGAGAGCAGAGTTGCCATGTTAAAATTACAAGAGAGTGAGTGAGAGAAAGAGAGAGATTTTCTGTGTTTCGTAGTATTCGACATTCAAGGCCTAGACCTTGCTGCTTCCTTAATAATGTTAGATAAATGAGTCGCGAGAGGGATAATGGACTGAATTCCTTTCATTGTTGAAGAAGGCAACACTTCTAACTCCTTTAACACGTAATCGTAAAATGGAAAGCGTTCATAAATTTGTCGAAGTGCCACAACGTAAAAATCAAGACACGTTAGCTTGTTTAATTTGTATGTTGGTTGTCCCATTTATTGCTGTTATTTACCGTATCCATGACTCAATGCCTTTTGTTTTGTTTAGAAGTGCGACCATTTAACACCGTTGTTGGAATGGTTGTATGGATCTTCAAACTAGGTGTTAACCGATTACTTTCCCACAAGAGCTCGAAATGAACCGGAACGGACTCGAACGGCGTTCCGGTCCGTCAATATCTGCAATCTTCCTGTTCCTTCTAGTCACTGTGGTAATTATAGACAAGAAAGGACAACTCCGGATTAACAAAGTACAACGTTCCCTTTCGTGAAAACAAAGTATAACGTTTCCATTTCAAGCCCTGTTTCCCACATTCCTCAACATAACCCATCCTGGTCTGAGTCAAAGATGCCTTAAAAAGGAAATATATTCAAATTCAAATCAGTGGCGGATCGTATTATGTGTTGCCCGTTGTGCAACAATCAGATTGTTAAATTATTATTTCAATGTAATTCCCCCCACCTCGGTGTTAAAAAAAAAGCCATAGTTTCCATTTAGGTAGATAAAAAAAATACTTCACAAGCTCACAGTTTCATCCTGGTGTTGTAATTCGCATGCAGCTCCTTTTAAACCTATCTCGCTACATAGCCTTCCCCTCCGCTAGATGTTGGACTCATAATTCATTGCACATTGAGTAGGATGTTGCAACGAGCAAGTCACGTCTCCTCACAGGGAGTGGGTTGGAGAAGAATAATAGAAAGAGCTACTCATTGCATCCGAAGGTGGCGCGAATGTTTCCTACAGCGTTGCCAGATACAGAGTTTCAAATTATGCCAAAAACATTTAAATTATGCTAAATTCCTTCAAATTATGCTAGTTTTCAACACTTCCAAACTTCCCGCACGAAATCTATATCTCAACTAAACTTATTCAAAGTAAAGTAACCCCTTCTTTTTATTACAAGGAAGCTGGAAGGAAGCCTCAATTTCCCACGCAAACAAGAACGCAAAATGTCTAAATTTGGTGACGGCAGGGACTTTACAAATTTCCAAGAAAACAAGTTTATGGTCAAAGGAGAAGCTTTAAATGAAGGAACAAATTGACACAAAGCAAGCCATCCACAGATTGCAATATACTTCTGTGTGCAAGCCACCTGCGTCAGACACATCACTGGGCCAACGTGCCTTATCTATTTAATCTTTATATTGTTATACTTCAAACGAATATCTTTGTCTCCGACAAACAAAACAGCCAAGATTTGGGAAACTGGCTCTTTCTTTTCCCCATTCTCTCAAAGATCGCCCAAGGAAGCAGGGACCAGCTATCAGCTATATACTGTCTCTTTGTTTTGTGAAGGCAGTTGCCTCCCGCTGCTAGAGCCAGATGTCATCATCTGTATGAATGAGTTGCGGAATTGGTACAGGAACACCCTTCCTTTTACTGCTTCACGTGCACGCTCTTCATATATCAACATTTCTCTTTCTTTTAACTGTTGTCTTGCGAACTGAGTTAAATTATGCTAGATTTGACCAGGATGCTAAGAGCAAGATGCTAGATGACAAAGCCAGGTAAATTATGCTAGATTTAGCATCTTTATGCTAAATATGGCATCGCTGGTTTCCTACCCCTCCGCGCAAGCTGCAAAATTCGTCTGCTACTCTGTGCTGTTGGAATTTCCATGGACGTAAGAATATAGTAGGACTAGTAACAAACCAAAATTTATGGGCCGGAAGTTCGCCTTGCCGCCATGTTGAATTGACCAAAACATTGCAACTAGCCATAAGAAGTAATGTTAATTGAGCCACTTTTAATTACAAATTTTAAATTTATCTTAAATGACCTAAGGTATGTGAAGGTTGCGTCTGATGAAGCCGACCAAGAGGTACGTGTGAGGATAAACAGGTAAGCAATATTTAAGATTTTTCTTCAATAATAATACGGTAGTGAAATAATATCAGGTTTCAAGATTTGAATGATCACTGCTCTTGAGAAGGAAGTGTATTGCAATAACACTTATTTTATAATAATTAGTAGTTAAGGACAAATTTAGATAATTAAAATTTATTTGCGCATTCACAATATCGTCTGCTTCCTTCGCAGGAAGTATGCGCGATCCGCCATGTTGGAATGACAAACTGCACTCTCAGCCGTCCCATTTTTATAACATTGAGTGAATTGCTTGTTACTAGTCCTATTATATTCTTACGTCCATGGGAATTTCATTCTCCCTCCCTATCTCTCTCTCTCTCTCTCTCTGTCTCTCTCTCACTCACTCATAGCTACGGTCTAAAGAATGAGCAGACTTCGGCAATCTTCGGACCAGGGAACTTCAGGAAACCTCGCAGTCCTTCTCTGTCTGCTCTTGCAAATCCAGGCGAGTAGATGCGCGTTTCATGATTGATGAAATAGTTAAAATGTTTTACTTGCATTATTTAACTTTTCTCAGCCTGAGCGAAAGATGCTTGGTATTTGATAGGTTTTTTGTACATTTATTTTACAGTAAAGTTTTTTTTTTAATTTCGGTTTTTCCCTGGGCATCACTAGGTTCCCCCCCCCACCAAAACAATATGCCCAGATATACGCTCACTGCTTACTAATAAAGGGGTTCCGGATTCGTCTTTGGAACCCCAAGTTTTTCCATCCAACTGAAGGCAATAGTAAACCATTATCGGTTCACCTTGTCTAGGGTCCTTCGGGTCAATTTCCTCGTCTTCTCCCACACAAATAAAACCCTGAAAAAAGGTTTGTGACTACAATAGCTTGTAATTTACTGTTTCGACTCGAAAATTAATACATTGTACTAATATTAATAGTATAACCTAACCTTTAGGGTAACCAAACCAATAAATTATATTTAAAAAAATTAAATACACACTTTTCTTAAATAATTCGTACTAAAAGTAAAAAAAAAAAATGTTTATGCATGAATGACTAAAAAGAAAATCCTGTTCGCGTTAATTGAAGAATTTGTAAAGTGACTGTACACGAGAGCCCGCTTCATGTTATTCTTTTTAGTCATGCATAAAGAAAATATATGTTTTCTTTTTTAGTACGAATTGTTTAAGAAAAGTATGTCTACAAACCTGGCAGTATGAAAGGAGTGTACCAGGTGTAGGCATAAGTTTTTGCCGGTTTTTGTGGTAAAGAAAACACGTAATTTTCAAGGGCAATTAATTTTGTTTTATTCAAAATATTGGCCATCGGCTTCTACACATTTCGCCCATCTTTCAGGTAATTGATGCATACCATGCCAGAAAAACTGTTTGTCTTTTCCGGCAAACCATTCGTCGAGCCATTTTCCAACGTCTTCGAAATCGCTGAAGTGCTGCTCTGCGAGCGCGTGCCCCATTGATGCGAAGAGGTGATAGTGAGATGGCGCCAGATCTGGGGAGTACGGCGGATGCGGAAGGATGTCCAATCCAAGCGATTTCAAGATGTCTTTCACTGGTTTTGCTGTGTGAGACGGCGCATTGTCGTGAAACACAATCACTTTGCCATGTCTTCGGGCCCATTCCGGTCGTCTTTCGATCAATGCGTGATTTAAATTAATCATTTGTTGGCGATAGCGTTATGCATTAACGGTTTCGCCGGGCTTCAAGAGTTCATAATACACAATACCGCTCTGGTCCCACCAGACACAAAACATGGTCTTCTTGCCGAAACGATTTGGCCTTGGTGTTGAAGGACCGGCTTCGCCAGGTGAAAGCCACGATTTTTTCCGCTTCGGGTTTTCAAAATTAATCCATTTTTCGTCACCCGTCACAATTCGATACAAAAAGGATTTTATTTCGTGGCGTTGAAGCAGCATTTCACAAGTGACTTTGCGATTTTCCATTTGACGTTCATTCAAATCGTGTGGGACCCATTTACCCAGTTTATTGATCTTCCCCATTGCTCGTAAACGTCTGATTGTTTCTTGTTACCCATTTAATGCTTTTGCCAATTGTTGTTGAGTTTGAGTTGGGTCATCCTCCAATAACACCTGCAATTGCTCGTTTTCGCACTTTTGTGGTCTACCAGAGCGCGTACTGTCTTTCACATTGAAATCACCACTTTTAAATTGCCGAAACCATATCTCACATGTTCTAATCGAAGGAGCGTGTTCACCATATGTTTCTACCAGCACACGATGACTTTCAACAGCCTTTTGCTTTTGATTAAATAAGAAAAGCAATGCGTGCCGCAAATGTTCTTTTTCAGGCACAAACTTCGACATGATCACTGAACGATAAAACAAAGGTGTTAGTGTTTGGCGGACTCAACTTGTGTGTGTTTGTAGTTTAATGTTAGGCAAACAAAATGACGTATCTGTCAAATGAATACGCTGCGTACTTTTCGCTAGCACCATCTCTTAGTTAAACCGGAAACTACTTATGCACACACCTGGTAATAGAGCAGGATAGGGATTCTGCCAGACACCCTTTCCAATGAAGGCTCTCACCTCTCTAAATCGTGAACTCCCCCCCCCCCCCGAACTTTATAATTTTTACTACAAAAATTGATAGAAAACCTGCAAAACTTTACTTACATCCCGCTAACTTTGGCTTTACACCCAAAAAGCTAAAAATCATGGCAGAATCCCAGTTGATGGACCTACACCGGGTGTCTTTGAAGTCACATGCCACCTAAAACTTTGTCCTCATTTAATATGCAGTTGTTCATCGCCGCCATCAAGTCGACCTTCCTTTCGATTATTCGAGTTCTAGTGAGTAAGGAGGATATGACAGACACTAAAAATGCAGGTCTACAATGGTGGCAATTGTTGCACGGGTAGTATGACGCCGAGCATTGTCATGCTGAAAAATTACACCTATGGACAGCAGTCCACGTGGCTTTGCTTTTATTGCAGAACTAGGATGGTTCTTACGCAGATCTGAATACGTGGCACTGGTGACTGTGTTCCCCTCACGCAGTGCTCCAAAGTTGCATTTTCGGTCCCAGAAGAGAATAAGCACAACTATCCCTGGAGATCTCAGAATGAAGAATTATGCCATTCCATGCTTGCTCTTTTTTCTTTTCCGAAATTTGGTATCATAACCATGTTTCATCTAGTGCCGGATCTATCTGGGATGGGGAGAGCAAAAGGGGGCAAGCGGCATATTTAGGGGGCTGCAAACAGCTAAAAAAAAAGAAAATTGAAGCTCCTGAAAAGGAAGTAAAATCGCCTATTAAATTGAAATTTACCTAAATATGTTCAAAATTTCAATACCGGCACGCGAAGACATTTTTTATGTTATTCCATACAACCTACCTTCTCAAAACTGCGATTCAAGTCAGATAGGCAGGTCTACTGCCTTCGTGGAGTTAGTAATAGCGATGCCACGACAGGCTCGAGAGAATATAACAAAAGTACACTACGTTATGCGAGACAATGTTGTGGCCGTCGCGTCGGCCGGTCGTGTTGTTTGACTTAAAACGATGGAAAGGGCGACAGAATTTAACTTTGCCCCCTCATAGGAAAATTTATAGTTCCGGCACTGGTTTCATCTTCAGTAACGAGTCTCGTCAGGAAATCATAACCTTCTCGTTCAAAGAGCCGCACAAGTTCTTCACATATGTCAACACGTCGCTGTTTCAACACTGGTGTCAGCTTCCGTGTTTCCACGATCTAATAATAGTAATATGTTTAAATGAAAATGTAAAATCAATCTTAAAATTATATAATTTTCTCGGAATTGAGACTAAATGTCAATGGACGACTCAATATATGTGAATTAACTTCAATTAGAACCTAAAATGTTTACATATTCTGCATATGGAAGCTTAACAACTTGTATAAGTACTATCGTTTAACCACGAACTGATTAAATTGAAGAAAGGAATACTCTTGGCTTATTATTCTTTCAAATTTACAAGACTCAAAGATAAACGAAAGGAATAATGAACGTATACAATACTACTAAACATAGAATTATTATTCAAATACCTTAGAACAAAACAATTATACAATAAAGTACTGTTAATTTGTTGTCTTTTGTTATTGAATTTGCTTCAATTAATAGGCTAGTTCAGTGATATTGATCCATAAAGAGTCATATATATATATAAATTCCATTATATACGTGTGTACGAAGAACCTTTAAAACAACTGAAGAATCTGTATAAAATGCAAATTAACAACACATCCAGTTTATATCTTTAAATTTCAGATAATTATCTGATTATAATTTCTGATTATAATCAACATATTTCAATTGTCTAATTATAATATTTATCTTCTTTTACTTGAATCGTATATAGTCCAAGGAATTTTTACATTTACCTTAAAAAAAAAAAGCTTTGAAACTTGGCTGTTTGACACAGTTTCATGTCCTGAGTAATATACCAAATTTGTGACCTCGGACCGCTTCTTCAGCCATATTGAAAAAATGGCGCCCAAAACATTTATTTTTAATATCTCGCTTGAAAAGCATTTTAGATCAAAACGTGTTACTACAAAAAACTAATCTACACAAAATTATCTACAAGAAAGGATATTGCCATTTTTCTTCTAGAGTGTACTGTTTAGGCGCTAGAGTTAATTGTAATTCTGCAATTTTTCCCCACATTGTTTTCTAACAGCAAAAGCTAAGGGAGCTGAAAATTGGCATACTTGGAAAATACATGAGTTTTAAGTTTAACACAGTTTCAGGCTCTGAGTGATACGTCAAATTTGTGACCTTGGTGCGTTTCAGCTCGTTCCGCCACATTTTACATATGGCACCCGAAATGGAATATTTGACCATATCTCCTTTTTCAGTATATCTTAGGTACAATAGTTTCGAAAATTGACAGTTCAATACAGTTTCACGTTCTGAGTGATATCCTGAATTTACGACCTTGGTACGCTGCTGCTCGATCCGCAATGTCGAAAAATGGCGCCCGAGATATGTTTTTTTATAATATCTCATTTCAAAAGCATTTTAGAGCAAAATATGTTTTTACAAAAAAAAAAAAAAATTCTAAACGAAATTGTCTACGAGAAAGGTTATTTCTCTTTTTCGTCTAAAATGCACCGTTTTGGCGCTAGAGGTGTTTGTAGCTTTGCAGTTGTATGCCTTTGTTGTTGTTATGATTATTGTAACAGCAAATGTCAATCAACTGAGAGCTGAAAATGCTGGATGAAAAAAGTTCAGGAGTTTTGAGATTTGGGAATTTGACACAGTTTCATGAACAATAATGTACTAAATTTGAGACCTTGATGCGTTGTCGCTTGCTCCTCCTTATATTAGCAATGGCGCCCGAAATATGTTTCATAATATCTTTTCAGTATATCTTGAGAAAAAATCTTTACTACAGAAATTGTAAAGGATCAAAGCTCTATAGCTTTCAAACTCGTTTCCACATCACCATGAGGTAGAATATTCGGTGTTTTTTTTTTTTTTTTTTTTATCTTGATGTCCCCTGTAGGCCTAGTTCACACGGTTTGATTGATATTTAGACATTTTTTTTGTTTTGATGCTCTGGATGGAGCAGGTAAGTTAACGTCTACTTTACTAGCGTTTGGCTGAGTGTCGCTCTCCTCTCAAGAATCCTCTTTTTCTTTTTCATCTTGGTATGCAGACATGCTATTCCTGTCAGTTTCCATTCCATCTTCTTCTTCAGAGTCACTCAAAATTGAAGCAACATTTTCGCAAACCTTTCCATTGCAGTAAACGCAAATGATGGAAAACTTTAAACCTGCCTATCTGCAGCCACGTGCTGAGCCGCATCCTTTTCTGGATTTACAGGAAATGGATTTAAGTAGTACTTCAGAAGCAGGATCTTTTGTTGTTCTGACTGGAGTAAGCCTAGTCTTACTCCTCTTCCAACTCCATACTTCCGGATTATTGTAGTTACTTATCCAACTCTGAACTTGAAGGTAGGTTCAAAACGAATGCTGTCGTGCTGCTGCTGCTGTGGGTGGGAGTTAAACTTACTTTTTAAAGCAGATATGGTGAACTGTTGTTATCGATGAGCATTCAAAGATGTATGTTTTTGAGGAGTTCCATACATTTTAGCTAAGAATTTTTCTCCTGCTGCAGAATCTACACTTTCCCCCTTAAAATTTTTTATAAGCAGTGAAGCTGATGTAAATCTTTGGAAGTTTCAAACAGCTTCGGAAACTTGTTCTTACCTTGACCGAAGACTGCACTATTGCTATTTAGAGAACAAGCAGATCTGTGTCTTATCCTGCTATAAGAACAGACTTAAATGATGAGGATATACTGATCGCTGTATCTACGATCAATGTATCAGCATCTTCAGGTGCCTAGTAAACCGTGTAGCTTGATTCCTCGAACCTTTTGATGAGTGTTGCAATAAGACGACTCTTGTTTCTTTCGTTAGCTAAAAATCTGTTTGAAAGTCATTATCATTAACTCTTCAAAAAAGTACATCTACGGAAGTCGCTCTGCACTTTTCACGTTTTTCTTTGTTGCATCATTTGAATACCCGTAGAATATATTGTAAATATTGAGTTTGAACCGTAGTGTCTTTCCATAGTGTATGTATTTCGTACAGATGCCATACCATTCTGCGCAACAGAAATCCACCATCTATAACATAAATAGGAGTTCCGAAATTCATAACATTTGGAAGTGGCTTAAAATTTTGTAGACCGAAGAGTGCCTTTACGCATTCCTCCCTCGTGAAACAGTTGTAAGGGAAATGGAGCAAATCCAAATCGAAGGTGGTGTTATAAATCCTTTGATTCTTTGCGATGAACATCCTATGGAAAATCACACTGAGTGAAAAATTGACTGCATTTAGAAGGAAAAAACGTAGATTCCGGTTACAGACGGCTTTCCTGGCGCTGCACATGCCACGGCAGGAGGACTGCATTCTGTGTTGGGGCTCAAGATTTTCTGTACTGTGTTTGAAGGAACAGAACCAAGGTAGCAAGGATAGCGCAGACGTACCTGTACGTATGTTTGGTACTAAACTGACAGGGTGGGGTTCTAGATTCTCATGATGGTGGTCTAGATTTTCTAAGTAATACCTTTGATTTCCATGGTCGGTGATCTAGAATTTCTTGGCTATACTCTTGGTTTTCTTGACAGTAATCTAGATTTTCTAGGCTTAAACTTTGATTTCTTTAACTGTTGTCTAGATTTTCTTGGTCATGCTCCTTGTTTCTTTGATGGGGGGGGGGGGGTCTAGATTTTCTAGACTGTACCTTTGCTTTTTTAAGCGATGGTCTAGAATTTCTTGTCAGTACTCCTGGTTTTCTTGACGGTGGTCTAGATTTTCTGCACTACACCTTGGACATTTTGAACGGTACTCTAGAATTTCTAGCGCTTGTTCCGTATTTTCTGGATATTACTGTAGATATCCTAGACCATGCCTTCGACTTCTATAAACCCTTTTCTAGAATTTCTGGGTTATGCACTTGATTGCCTGTACGGTGATCTAGATTATTTTGACTATACCACACTTCGTGGTCTAGAATTTCTAGGTTGTGCTTCGGATTGTCTGTGTGATGATCTAGAAAATCCACCCCAAATTTTCTTTAACCAATTCCACACCATATTGAATTACATGGCACATGCCACAGATCGTTGAAAAAATAAATAGGAAAAGTTGTTTTGCAGAATCCAAATGTATACAAAACAAACAAACTCACCTTCAAATGTCTTAATTAGACAAACAAATCCTTACCTATTAAAAATATCAGAGAGGCATATTCTGCTTAGTTCACTTCTTCACTTCAGTGCACAAAATATTTGCCGACAGGCATCTGCCAATAGGCTTCTATTTTCACTTTAGTTACTCGATGGCCAGTATCATAAACCGTTATTTGTTTGTAATACACGTTAATTGCTTCTCAGCCACTACGCGCCATCACCAACCAGTCTACAGTAAATTTTTACTACGCAGAAGGAAAATCCGTTTACGTAGTTTGTAGTCTGTGGGATCGTACAGATCGTAAGGATCGTACACAGGAGTGGGACTCTGTAGTATCCGTACAAATCTATTTGAAATTGCATTAAAAGGATTTTCTGTATCCTGCAAGTGCTGACGAGCGGTAGACATGATTTTTCGTCTATTAGCGGCTGTACAGATTGGTCATGGCTGAGCAACAAACCTGTACGTAGCCTGGTATAGAAAATCTTGTGTGTGATGCAGAATCTTGCTAAATTTCGCCTCTCCGGATTATCTAGACTAAAATTCAGCAATTTTTCTCTCAGGGCAATAGTGGAAATGAGACATATTGCCAAATTTCAGAACTCCCGTAATTTTTCCATCTAGCTAAGGCCATTTTCAGCTCCCAATTGCTTGTCCTGTGCTGTTACATAATGGCGCACGGCTGCAAAATTACAAGCGCCTCTATCGCCTCAACGGAAATCCATCTTAGAAGAAAGATCGAAATAACCAATCTTCTAGAGAATTTTGTTTAGATTCACTTTCGTAACAACTCATTTTGCTCTAAAATGCTTTTAAAGCGAGATATATAAAAAAACAAACATATTTCGGGCGCCATTTTTCGATATGGCGGAGCGAGTGGCAACGTACACACAGAGAAAAAGGTATGCAAAGTCAGAGCGTGGTCCCAGACAAAGAATTTCTGAGAGTAAAAGCGAGCCAGCGTGACGTAGAACAGGTGACTCACCTGAAATTAGAGACAACAGCAAAACTTCTATCCATAAGGTTTTGTGCAATAATATGCAATGCT
>JAGDQP010000464.1:0-63645 GCA_022664845.1 Lepisma saccharinum | reverse complement strand
TAACATATATATATATATATATATATATATATATATATATTATAATAATAATAAATCACAGCCATATTCAATCCACTAGTGGATGAGGCCTCTCCCCGAAGGGAGGAGTTGGTCCACTGCTCCCACGCTGACCAGACGGGTTGGGAGAGGAGAGCCGAAGCTCTCACTGTGATCGTCACTGTCTTTTATTCACAGCAGCTCCCCAATTGTCCTCACGATGCTGGGTCAACACCGAAATTTTTGAGCCCCCACCGGGAATCGAACCCGGGACCAGTCTCACGTATATATATATATATATAACATATATAACAAACATGTCCTACACCTGTATTTTAGTCATATGAAGTCATTTCTGAGTGAAAAAGAAAATAATGTGAAGAATTCAAGTAGAACTCAGAAAAATGACATGCATAGAAAAGAACTTTCGAATATTTAAAACGAACTATTGGTAATGTAATACCGAGGTAAAGTTGAATTGCCAATCTTACTATTAAAAAAAAAAAAAAATTACGATCGACTCAGTTCATCAAGTCTCCTTAATTACTTTTGTACATTTGAGTTATTTGAAGTAGTTAACTACATATGCGCTCTACTGTAGTTTGTATGTGTAGTCATCGGGTATTATAACCTTCTTGTCTCATCCTGATTAATTTAGTCAATTATTGCAGCAGCTCAGTGGTAGAGTGTTGGCCTAATTTTAGGGAGGTCGTGAGTTCGGGCGCGGGCGACAATCCTGCCTGATGACTTTTGCTCAGTCACATGAGGCAAATGCCGGGATAGTACCTTCAACATAGACCCTGGCCGATACCTTCACTAATCCTTTCCCCTTCCTAATCCCGGCCAGAGCCATAGATATCTAAAAGCCATTAATAAAATTCAATTATTGATTCCTTAACGAACCCGTGAGTTTCCAATAATGCCTTCTTCAGGTTCTGAAGTAGGTTCCGAACAACTGCGTCCAAATTAAGGCTCCTACCAGCTTTGAATAGGTTGCACGCTCGCTGTTAAATAGCCCGTGAACTATTTAATTCGAGCAACCTATGACCCCTCTTCTCAAAGTTGCATAGTTAATACTTGCTAATGTGAAGTTTCCGGTTACGCTGTGAAACTTTAACATTGACAGGAACAATATTACATATCTAGTGTATGTTTAAGAGCAGTGTGTACAGCAAAAACCATAGGGGCTCTCAGGACGGTAATAGCAATTCACTCACTCAAAAATGAAAAGAGATGTAATAGGCACTGATCCATGCACGCTATTTTACACAGTACCACCAGACATAAACTCGGTTCTGCATAACTGCGTTCTATAGAGCTCTAAAAGCCGTGGGTCCAGATCAACGCGCCCCGAAGATGACCGTGCTAACCGTCTATAACTAACCAAGAGACGACATTGTCAGTATTGACATATAATAACATCTACGTATTTGTACGAAATCAACACAATTCATTTGCGATATCATTGTGACATGTAAACTATAGTAAAGGTAGTTTTTGGATTTTTCTTCAACAACACCCATAATAATATAAGAAGTTTCCCGATTGACAACAGGTTACGCTAATCACTTTGTAATCATAACATGCAAGGTTCGCTGCTCTGTGGGGAAAAAGAGAATCGGATTTAATGTAAAGCCCTCTTTCTTTGCACGCTACCTCCCTCGGATGCAAACTTAGGACAAAATATTATCTGTTCACCTGACCCACGGACATTTTGGCTTATATACGGTACTGGTACCTGTTTCAGTACAGAACTAACCATCCTCATACTATAAGAGCATTCTATACTGCTGAAATGTTTATTTACGATCAACATATCTCCAGTCCTATAAAAGTTCAAGAGTGCAATGCCATGTTACATTTAAACGCAAACGCAGACAATAAAAGTTGTTGAGGTTATACAGAAGTGTGTTACAAAAGGAAGAGGGACGTGCGTCACAATTAAGATAAGACAGGCAACTGTGAGAACGAAAGTATATCGTATATGGCGGTGCGCAAGAAGGAATCTTCTTACATCGTCTGCATGAGGATTGCGTTTTAATGCGGCACTGTATTTCGTAGTTGAACATCATATGGTCAGCCCCAAATCCTTGAGATCACCCCAACTTTAAAAATGTTTCGGTCAAATGTCGAAAGAAACCGTGAAGAAATCAACTTATACACTCCCAATTTTGACTTTACACAGCCACACTGAAAATCCTGGCGGAATTCCTGCTTTTTTTCTCTCTGAGAAATTGCGATGATTGCTCAGGATTAGTGGTGAGCGGAGAAACAAAACAGGATGAGAACCACTGCTCGGTTTTACACCAATCTCGAATATTCAACAACGGATCTGAACAGGATTTTCCTGGAATATCTTATGCTATATGTGTAGTTAAGGTATCATCCTGGAATTCGAAGACAGCCACTAGACCACAGGGTCAGGATAGCAAGGTTTGACATTTTAATGCATATACGATTTATTCAAGTATCAGCATTTCGGGAACTTTGAGGTTTCCCTAGGTGGTTGTAAGTTTGTAAAATATTTTTGTCAGTAAGCCAGTACCATGTAATTTTATGATTTCTGAACCATTTACACCTGACGGAATTCGTTGAATTTGAATTTTATTTTTAAGTCATTTTGGCAACTTTGGCCCAGGCTGGACGGATGATAATGGAATGAATTGGTGGAATGAAGAAGTGAGAGAAACGGGAAAACCCCGTGAGAACCCACTCACACGTTGTTTGTCCACCACAAAGTCCACATGACATGAGCAGGGATTGAACCAGCGACCCACAACACCAGAGCTGAGCAGTACCGCAACTTCTAAAGTTACACGATTACACGCGTAACAGTGATTTGATTTCTGTTTATTATCAAGTTCAAGTTCTATATTACATTTATTATTATAATTGCTATTATACTATTTGCTGTTTTATTAATTCTTAGTTACTAATTCTGGGTTTCACTAATTTATTTACTTATTTCTGCTTGGCATAACGAACTTATAATTGAGGGTCACGATAGTTGTCGCAGAGATACTAATCAAACATAGTGCATCTGAAAGAGGATGGTGAGATATGATATGGAGAATACCAAAATTTAAAGTGCGATGGACAAGAGGGAGCGGAGCTAGGGGGGAAGGCGAAACCTCGAAATTCACAGATGTTAAATAAAGTCTATCCACAATATTTCAGAATAATGGGCGGAATTTTCGGGAGGTGATTTCAGGCATAGAAACCAGTAAAAAAGTTCCTTGGAACATGGGTGAAATTTCGCTTAGTTTTTGAGATTCCGAATTTTTTTATTTTGATATTGAAAATTTTTGGTTTTCAAACATTCATAAAAAAATAAGGAACCACATATGAGCTTTCATATTATGTATACATTCAATATAATTAAATGAGTAATAGTGTACAAAAGATCAATACTGATCTTCAATCCGCTCCCTACGGAAAAACCCCGTAAAGCAGAAATTTATTCTGTTGTGACAGTCACATTTGGATATTATTTTGGTCACTTCAGTTATGTTTTAGGCTTAACATGCAAGGACTAAAATTATCAAGCATATTTAAAAGCGAAAGAATTGTTTTTGTTTGAATGTCCTATGATAAACTAGTACGGAGATGTTACATTTTTTTGTAAACTACTGCAAAAATGGTGGCCATTAATTAATAGAATAGATAGAAATAAAAGAATACTCGTTTTGAACTATCTAATATAAGGAATATTATTATTGTTTTCGAAAGAGGTCAGTTAATCAAGATGGACGTTTTCAGAAGGACCTGTAGTTCGTATATGATCGCGAAAATATCTCTGTCTTATTCGTAGTTTGCAACACTGTGGTGTCTGTGCTTTAAGTACGTTGTTTATCATCACTGGACGATGTAAAATATCCAATAGAACGACGAACTGCGATTTGAAAATTTTAAACTTTATACCTAGTTGGTAACACTGATAAACCGGTGACATCGTGTTTTCACTCCTGATGTCCAGTTGTCCACCGTATTGCTAGAAACAAATTTCCGAAAACGGAATTTTAATTTAATGACTCGTTTCTGACTTATTGAGAATTATTAATTTCCTCCCATTACTATAGGCGTCGATTTTGGACTCAAAGTTGTAAACGCTGTATCTCCAAAACTAAGCGAAATTTCACCCATGTTCCAAGAAACTTCTGTTACTTGTTTTGATGCCAGAAATCACCTCCTGAAAGTTCCGTCATTTTTTCTGAAATACTGTGGGTAGATCCTTTATTTAACTTCTGTGAATTTCGAGGTTTCGCCCCCGTAGCTCCGCCTCCTTGTCCATCGCACCTTAAATTTTGGTATTCTCCATATCTCACCATCCTCTATGAGATGCACTATGTTTGATTAGGAACTGAGCGACAACATATCGTGACCCTCCTTCATCAGAACTACGCTTTGAAATGAAGTTAAAACCATATGTTATGTTTTTTATACATAAAACGCGCTCTTGCTTATCACAAACAATTAGACATCGCGTTCGGGAATCTCTTCATTTAAATTAAATACATTAACAATTCAACTTTAACTTACTATTGCATTATCAATAGTTATTTTTCAGTTCATATTGATCATATTACTTTATCTGTTTCTTGCAGCTCTCTCTCACACTCACACAGGTAAACACACACACACACACACACACACACAGAGAGAGAGAGAGAGAAACTTAATTCGTTTCGAATAAAATGATTCTTAGAATCGTGCAATGCAAACTGACTTTTCTACCCAATCTCTTCACTTGCGTGGCTTGTAGGATCGTGAACTTCCCGTCTAGAATCACGCTCCGACCTTGGATACCCTCTCCCTCCCCCTCCGCCACGCCCACATCCACATTATCTTTTTCTCTGTGTGTACCAACGTCGGAAATTCAGTATGTCACTCAGAACGTAAAACTTTATCGAGCTGCCAATTTGCGAAACTACTGTACCCTAAGATGTACTGAGAAAGGAGAGATAATCAAATATTCCATTTCGGGAGCCATATGTAAAATATGGCGGAAAGCTGAAACGCACAAAGGTCGCTAATTTGATGCATTACTCAGTGCCTGAAACCGTGTTAAACTTAAAACTCTGTATTTTCAAAGTATGTCAATTTTCAGCTCCCCGTTGCTTGGCCTAGCTGTTACAAAACAATATGGAAAAAAATTGCTGAACTACAATTAGCTCTAGCGCCTAAACGGTACACCCTAGAAGAAAATTAACAATAATCTTTCTTGTAGAGAATTTTGTGTAGATTAGTTTTTTGTAGTAACACGTTTTGCTTTAAAATGCTTTCCAAGCGAGATATTTTCAAAAAACTGTTTCTTTGCGTCATATTTTCAACATGGCGGAGCGAGCGGCAACGCCCTAAGGTCAAATTTGGTATATTATTCAGGACATGAAACTGTGTCAAACTGCCAAGTTTCATAACTTCTGTATTTTTTCCAGCTAAGGCCATTTTGAACTCCCTGTTGCTTGGAGTAATAATACTGTTATGCAGAAGACTTAAGAATTCGTACTGATGGAAATTTATGAGAAATATTACCTTACGTTGTCCGTATAATTGAACAAAATATCATATAGGTCGATAAAGTTAATTATCGAACTAGAAGTGGCTTGGTTTTTACATAAAATTCTTATGATCAATGAATGACGCTCGTGAATTGAAACGCAAACGGAATTATGCGTACCTGAATAGATAACTTCTTGAATCTTTTTGTAAATATCTTGAATAGATGTCTTCTTGAATAAGCTTTTGTAAAACAATTAATTTTATCAAGCACCAATATAGCCTATGCATCTTTAATACAAGAGTGTTCTCGTATACTATAGAAATGGTTTAAATAGGTTTTTTAAACGATAATATAAACTTTAATGCTCAAAATATCTTTGAAATCTAATAAGTAAGATCTTGTGCTATTAACGCATCTTTAATACCACTGGCCAACATAAAATCCTACTAAATCTCAATATAGTATAATATTTAATTGATAGCCATGATTGCTGATTGTTTTCACACGAACAACAAATGTGAATGTTGCGACACTAGTGCGATTATACATAAGTTTTAGCAATTAAATCGATTGCAAATTGCACAAGAATGCGTAACATCCTTATATATTTAAAGGATGTATGATATATTTAAATACCCCCTACAGATTGCGTTCAACTTGGCACCAAAAACATGTACTTTCCTTGACATCCTTTCCTTAAAAATCTGCTTTCGTTTGTCCGATGGTCGTTCTACGTTCCAACGTGTAAAATGGCTGCGTCCTATCAGGCACAATGAAAGAAAGGAACTGAACCTGACCTTCCTACCCTAGCCTAACGCTTCCCAAGTAAATTATTATTAATAGATATGATAATGTAAGAATATTTTTGACAGGAAAATGAAAAAAAAAAAAAAAGTACATTACAACTTCGACCGTCATTACTATTATGATCGGACGCTAAGGAGAATTCATTCGGGCATCTGTTATCTGGGAACACTGCTTCTTCAATCTTCTTATGGAAGATGGCATAGAGCACGTTTTGTGGAAGATAGGTGTACGGTTGTGTAAATTTTGTGACTATTGTGTTAGTTTTCAATATGTCACATTTATTTCAAACTGAAAAGGTGCAGTACACCTGTACTTGTGGATCTTTAAGACCAATCTCGAGAATTTATTTTTGTAGACATTGTTTGAAGATAAGGTGTGGTTACTGCGTGTCCCATGAGGTAAGTTTTGAAATTCCACGTTGCAGATTGTTTCACTTTTAATTTTTTTTAAGGTGGTGCTTAACGACAGTATTGTTCAAGCTTTTAATACGAACCCGCAAACTCTTGGAAAAAATTTTCAAGGATCGTGAAAATTTCAGTTAAAAGTTACATTCGAAAGATGCCAACAACACCCTCAGATTCTAGCTAGTTGTTTTGGTAAGGAAATTTACATGGTTAAATTTTACTTTAGTTGCACCAAACTCTGAGGAATACTAATGGCAATAATTAAATTTTACTTTAGCTACTCCAAACGCGGAGGAATACTAATGCCGTAACTTCTATCGAATTTCGTCTTAAATGTATCTTTATATTTTTCACTCTGAGCCGGTCAATTAGTGCGCGTTACTTTCTTGGTGTAGTTAAAGTAAAATGAACCCATGGCGATATTAATGCAATCACTTGCTTAAATGGTTACCATTGGAACGTGGAGGCTAGGTACAGTCATATATCTTTATATTTTTCACTGTCAGAGCCTGTCAATTAGCGCGTTACTTTCTTGGTGTTACATTAAAGTAAAACGGACCCATTTAAATTTTGAACTGTAAATCAGCGTTCCGCAAGCTATTTTCAAGTGCGGACCAGTTTTATTGGTAGGTTCAAAGTAAAATGGCGGACCGCAGTTTGCGGAATCCTGGTCTGAATGTAGAAAATGAGAAATAATTAGATTTATTGATTTCAAATTACCTATATACGGGAAGAGTGTGAAACAAAGAACCTAACTTCAAACATTTTTACTGCAGGCAACACAAGAGAGAGTACCCTTCCGTATGTCATGCTAAGCTGTAGAAAGTTTGGAGATTTCTCAATTTTTCGTTGTGGTGCTGTCTTGATTTTCCTGGAGCATAGTAGGACATGCAGGTGCATCGAGCGAACATTAAGCGTTTTTTTTTAATATCACTGTTATTTCTAAACTATTTAACATATCTGGTGTAGTAAAAAGTAATCCATTATTTTTGCATGACATTGAAGGCTTGACTTACCATAGTTAGGATGATCCGATTTAGGTCACATATGCGCCGTTTTGTTCGATAACGTGTTGCCATTTGGAAGGTAATATCATGATGCCTCTATCATAGAAGCCCTTGTCCCTATTGGCAAAAAATTGAGACAGTCGATTTTCACAAGCCTCTCTTGAAGCGAATTTTTCAACAGCAAACGTGTTTGCAATGGACAGGAACAGATGGTAATCACTCGGTGCCAGGTCCGGACTGTGTGTGGCCTGGCGTTGTCCTGGTGGAACACAATGCCTCTCCTATTGGCCAAAGCTTGGCGCTTCTGGGAGATTGTTGCCTTCAGACGGTCCAATTGTTGACAGTATAGTTCCGAGTTAAGGGTTTGGCCGTAGGGGAGCAGCTCATAGTAGGTAATTCCCTGCCAAACACACAGCAAATCCTTCCTGGCCGTCAATCCTGACTTGGGCACCGTGTGCGCCGGCGCACCGCGCTTCGACCACGACCGTTTTCGCGTGACGTTGTCGTAAGTGATCCACTTTTCATCACCAGTCACCAACCGCTTCAGAAATGGGTCGCTTTTGTTGCGATTCGCAGATGGAAATTCGGTCCATGAGGTTTTTTTGCGTTAACTCGTGTGGCACCCATACATCAAGCTTCTTTGTGTATCCAGCCTTATGCAAATGGTTCCACACGGTTTTTTGTGCAATGTTTAGCTCTTGGGCAATCGAAACAGTGCTTACATGACGGTCGGACGCGACAATGTCCATGATCTTATCGACATTTTCGACACTTGGCCTTCCAGTACGTGGTACATCTTTGACGTCAAAATTACCGGAACGGAATCGACGAAACCAAAATTGCGCGTGATTGGCTGTTACAGTATGAGGACCATAAACTTTATTCACATTTGCAGCCGCCTGGCTTGCGTTTTCGCCTTTATCGAAGAAAAACTGTAAAATATAGCGTATTTTCTCTTTGCTAGTGTCCGTTTTGATGCGCGCTCACACAACACTGAGTTAACTCTTCATAACTATCTGAGCAGTGTTTGTAGTACGCAATCTCATCGTTTGAACGCCATCTCGTTGAACCCGATCGGACTTATACAACGCGAGGTACAGATCACTGAAGCCATCTATTGGCAAAATAATGTATTACTTTTTACTACACCAGATAACTGATACCTTTTCATTATTTGACTAGCAGAAACCACACACCAAATTTTAGCTAAATCTAAGACAGTTTGTTACATTTTCCTCGTGCACTTGATTTGACACGGTACGACTTGTCGCGTGAAAAGGATTAGCGCCATTTCTCCTGGGTTAAACTCCTACCGCATAGAGGCCTGAATTACGCTGTTCGCATAATTGGACAAGTAGCTGGCTGAAGTTAGTCTCAAAAGTAAAGTTTATGCAAAAGATTTTTAGGTAGTGCGTCTCGTTCTATTTATTACCTACGTGGTCGTTTCGTGGATTGTGTCTTCCAAAACTTAACGAATTGGTTCTTATAATGCGTTAATTACTATAACCTTAGGTTAGATTAATTACGTGAGATTAGTTAGAGTTCCAGACGTCGTACTATTTACGCATGGATATTTTTTTTTATAATGATCACACAGTGGACTAGCGATTGCGAAACTTCCTAACTGCAAACCTAACTAACCGCTTCTCGAAAGGGTGGTTACGACTAGGGGCTTTAGAATGGCACTAGGAGGAGCGAAGGTTCGGAATTAGTTGCGGGTTATTCTGCAGGGTTGACATCCCATCAGCTTTATCACACGGGGTGAAAGCTGTCATGCTACTAAACACCGTCTACCCTCGCCTTTACTTTCCTATTTCGTGTATCTGGGAGCCTGCTTCAAAGATCTTCCCACTTTTTTTTTTTAAATAGTGATGATCAGTGGTTCATATAATCATGCATAAGCTTATGTTTTACCTTGTCAGGTGATGTTTTAAAATCCAATCTTAGTGATATACCGTACTGTATTTTGTAGGCATACTTCCGTAGAGGGGTGAAGCATCGATGTACTAATTCTCCGCAATTTTTGCCATCGCGATTCAGTTACACTATGTGGTCATATCTGTATCCGTTCATCGATTTCGGCTATGGTGCAGGTTGTGACAGCCTGCTATTCTGCAGCATTTTGCTATACGCTTTATACCACTCATTCCGTTGCAGATAATTCACACTGTGGCGCTTCTGTGAACACCAACCGATATCTAACAACTCAAAACGAATTGCGAAAAGTCATATTGTGCTTTGATGCCGAATCTGCTGTAAAATCAGGAGAGGATATGGAAGTCTTAAGGATACAATGTACAATATGATGGTGCATGAAAATTGGCACTACACATCCCACAGAAACGACGAAAAGCAAGTTATTTCAACTCCATGTTGCTTCTAATGCATAATCAAGGGGTAATGTGAGTGCTAATATACACACAGTACCTTGTACATATTTTTTTGACAAAAATGAACTTGCACTTAGCAGGGTGATTATCGGTGTGAGGGATCACAGGCGAATGAGAAGCTACTTGAATTTGAAACTTACTGGATTTCAAAATTGGTTGCGCTGACCACGTTACAGTCCCTTGGGACGATAGCTGGCCGTTTGACCAAGACTCGATTTGGGCTGTAACTTGCAATTTTTAATTTATTTAAAGGCCCTTTGGCTCCGTTCTTGAGCTGTAACGTTGTCGAGTTTACTTCAGTTTGACAAAAAATTAATTATATTGACAAAAATATAATTTTTACGCGAAAACCGGTTAACTGCATATTCCGAATGATGAAATTTTTGTTTGAAATAATTTTTCTTTGGAAGAGAGGACCCTGCATAATTTCTACATATAACATACATCAATAAGGGGTGTGTAAATATCTTTTTTTTTTTGTGTGTGTGTGTTTCAGTCGTGCTTCCCTTCACGCTACAACACAGCTCTGAAATAAATTCAAATTTTTATACTTTGAGAAACATAGGTTCTCATCTTAACTGATTGTTACATCAGTAGAAATAGCATTACATCTGTATTTCGATGGGCAACTTCACAACAGACAGTTGTAAATAGAAGTAGTAGATGATGCGATTGTAGGATATACTCGTAAGCAACGATAAGTTCTACATTTTACTTATGTATATGTGTTGTTAGTGTTCATTTGACCAAATTAATGAGATTGTTATCTTAATTCTTTCAGGTTGATTCACATTATTGCCCAAACTGTCTGGAGAATATGCCGTCCGCTGAAGCCAGGCTGAAGAAAAATAGGTATGAGATAGATTAGTTACTGTGGTAGAAAGTAATATCATCATCGTAGGGAAAGTTGGCAACACTAATACTCAGAGTTCTTCAAAAGGTGCTGGAGACGAGCCTACTACATTTTGAATTCGTTGCTGAAAAATTGAATGCTAATTTCACAGTCGTAACAAAATGCACATACGTGGTATTGACTTTCACTACGACGATGTAGTATATTTAATTCATTGCGACTGGTTTTGTTCTGAATATATTAATTTGTTTGAAAATATGTGCTTGAATAAAGTGATTGCTTTGACTTCTCGTATATTGACGAAAGTGAACATTAGTTGACTTTTTTTTTTTTTTTTTTTTAAAAAAAAAGGTGGATTCTTAGTTTAAAAAAAAATACACAGCATGTTTTAAAGCTACACCGACAAACTTTGGGAGGTGATTCCTCACATATAAATTTTAAAAAAAAGAAACTAAACCTGCCTTGTTTCAAAGCAACATGCGTTCAAAGTTGAGGCGGCATTGTCACAAATAACGAAATCTGTATACAAATAATGACAGAAGCGATGTCAGCTAAGCAAACCACGCTCGAAGTAGTACCCAATACATCAATTTGAGGAATGTTGAGGATTGAGAGGGTGCGCGTAAGCAGTTTTTGCAACGTGTTTATTTCATTGTCAAACAATAAATATGGTTTAATAGGTCATATATATAAATCTCCTGTAAGCTCCATTTATCAATCCAAACATTGCTTAAAGGGTTGTATTGGGTACTACTTCCGTGTGATTTGCTGAGCCGACACCGCTTAGCTTTCATTATTTATCGAAATGACGTAATGTGTGGCTGCCGCTTTAACCTGGGGCATCTGTAGCTCCGAAAGTTTAGATTTTCTTGAAAGGAACTTTTCTTATCGGTTTGATGCGAGAAATCGCCTCACGAAGTTTGTCAGTTTCGTTTTGAAAAATGCTGTATAACAAGGATAGGTTCTCGTTTAAAAAATGTATTTTGGGAGCAGACTTGGTGTGGTGGTAGTTGCCCTTCAGGTGTAAATATACCAAAAGACTAGGGCGCGTTAGTTGGCCAGTTCCAAAATAAAAGAAATCGAAATAAGAATAACACGTTATGTACCTTAAAATGTTCCTGACTGGGTGGTGGTGGCGGTAATACGCTGTCTTCACGGATGTGAGGTTGCAGGTTCGAGCCGTGATATATAAGTTTTTGTTTTGTCAGCAGAATGAGTGTTTCATGCATTATAGTAAAAAGAAGATAATTGAGTTTTTGTCAAAGGCCCTTAGGTAACTGGCTCAGGGTGAATGGATGATGTTAGGATAATTGGTGGAATGAAGAAGGGGAGAACCGCGAGTAAACAGTGTTCCACCACAAAGCCTACAGTGCACGAGTCGGGATCGAACCAGAGGTGAGCTATCTACCACTGAGGCTCCAAGAAAAATGAAAGTAAAGGAAAATTGTAATTACGAAACAGAATATTCTCTCTCAATACAGAGGACTTTCTTCGTTTGTGCTTTGGATGAAAAATTATCGTTCTCTGTATACAGTGTGTATGGCTTATACTACGTTACTACGCATATCTACGAAATCATTTACAAAGTAGCAAGGTGTCTACCTCCCTAGAGAACCAGGGAACTTTATAAATCTGTAAAACTCAGGGAAATCCAGGGAATTTGTGAGGTGGACCTGTCCGCAGTTGTCAAAAGCACAGCTCTGGGAAGGCGGAGGTTCTGGTTTCTACTCCCACTGCTGACCGCATTTTTTCAGCGTGTTAAAATCATCTAATTTAAGAAAAATATATTTTTTTTTCACTTGTGAAATATCAATAATGTACAAGAAACTTGGAGTGGGTAAGATTATAAAATGTAATTTCGAATTATTTACATGTTCCACTATACCAAGAACTCAGGGAATTTTGGAAAAAAAAAATTATTATGGAAACCCTGGAAAATTCATGGAATTTCAAGTCACAGAATTAGTAGACACCATGAAATTAGTCTAGTTTCCTGGAAACGAACACGTTCAAAAAAACGAATAACAGAATTTGTGTCAATTATATTTTACTTTCTTGCTACAATGCATTAAATACTCGTTCTGCTCTCTCTCTCTCTCTCTCTCTCTCGCGCGCGCGACCTCTGGCTTGTGAAATGAGCACGCTACCGGCTGAGTGTGAGGAACAATTTTAGATACGTAACGTGCTGTGAAAACTTTGATAGCTTGTTATTTCGAAACTGGCCAAATAGTGCTGCTTAGCATTTTAGTATATTTACATCTAGAGGGTAAACTGCCTTAGCTTTCTAGAACAAATTCTGTTGAATTCAAGGAAAAATAGTTTATTTACAAGATAGGTAAGATAGGAACTCACGGGAAATAGGTCGTGCCACAGCTAGTGAATCGATGATTATATCTGATTATACGGCTGTTCACATCATGAAGTAATGTGATTATTCTATAATATATGAGATTCTGGAAAGCTGATTGGCTTATTCACTTAACGCAATAGTGAAGTATTTATGTTAATTTGTTGAGGAGTTACGGCTGTTGAAAGATGTGCTTGTCTTTGAAGATCCTAAAAGCCGACACCCTGCGCCACATAGACCAACATAATTGGTATCGCTCCAAGAAAGCTTAGGTTACGCTCTATTATGTTTATTTAAGAATATATTTCCTTATCTGTGATAGTTTCATTGTTATTTACTATTAAAGGAATATTGTGAAACGGGAGAAACTATTTTGGAATAACAGTCGCTGTATTTATATATAACAGCAGCACATAAGAATCAATCAAACGTTGATTCCTTAGACTATACTATCTTCTTGAAATTGACACAAGAACGAAGTTTTCAACTTAATTCTGAAGGAAGATGCTGTCGTTGTTTCATCCAAGACGCTATATTGAATCCAGGATGGTGGCTTTACTGAACACGTTCAGTTTTTTATTTTTTTTTTAATATATGTCCTAAGAACCTCTAACAAGGATCTTTTGTAAAACTGAGGATGACCTCTCAGTGCACACGAAACCTTAGCAGGTACCGAGACTAAAGACTCGTTGGCATGGGCAGTGGAGTTATTTTCTAGCGGTCATATTCACTAGTCTTACAATATTCATCAATACACGAGTGAAGTAACACATATTTATCCTGTTTCATATTACTTTAATTTTGACAACTCAGTGTAATTGTAGCCTTAAAATTATTCATAATGAGCGCCTCAATTTGCGAATCGATGATTAAAACCAATTATACGGCTGTTCACATTATGAAGTATTGTGATTAAGCTTTATTAATTATGAGATTCGAAACGCTGAGTTTGTTTTCTTTTCGTAACGCATTAATGTTCATAATTGCCTTTGTGGTAGTATACACATAACATACATGAAATACAATGATGCTTGAATATTAGTGACTAAGAGATATTGACTGAAGATTTATGATAAAAATGATAGTGATCATGGTTGTTGATGAGTTTTCATGATAATATGATCGTGTATACGAGGGTTAAGTCATATGCCATGCCAACTATTTTTTCCCCCCTTTAGAATGGGGGATAACAGGACAGATGGAAGATACACGTTGGAAAGCTGATGGCATGTACTGTTGAGTGGTCCCACCAGATGGTATATGTGAGTAGAGCTGCATGTCTGAGCACGCCCAGAAGTTCAGTAGGTGAGCGACAGTGGTCCGAAATGGAGGTCGCGAAGAGTGGGAAGTTCTTCCACACCCGCCATATTCTCCAGATCTTAGTCCATTCGATTATGATCTGATCCCCAAAGGGAAACAGCCATTGCGTGGGAAACGTTTTGCTAACGAAACAGACATTGTGGCAGCATTTCGACGCTAGGTGGCTCATGTTAGCGCTTCACATCAAGCAGATGGTACGCGTATTCAACGCCTTCCTCATCGCTGGCAACGAGCCGTCGATGAACTTGGAGACTAAACTTCGAAGGTTGCTTAACATCCAGGGTAACTTGCAAGACCTTTTCTGTGTATGTAGTTTTGTGTAACTGTTGCTCATACGATTATAAACCAATGTCGTCTAGTTGCCTGTGTTTTGCTTGTTCCCCAAGAGGGCCTCCTTCATCCAGCCACCAGCCTTCCTCTGGTAAGGCCATTCGAAGAAAAAGAAAAGTTGCCATGACTTATGACTTAACCCTCGTATATGTTTTAGTGTAATTGTGTTTGTGTGCGCCATTTAATAACGAAGAGTATTATAAAAAAAACTGTTTCCTAGCAACGAGTATACTTGAAAAACTAAACTTAAATATTTGCAAAGCGATTAAATTACACGAATGAATAGTCAGTCAACCTGTATGAACAAGTACAAGTGATTGAATTGAATTGAACCAAAAAATATTTTCAGTGAGAAATGATTTCTACTCTCTGACCGAAACGCTATAACCGTATAAGCTAGAGAATAGTCCAATAATCAGTTAACTAAGATGCATAACAAAACATTAAATAACAATTCTAAACATAATAATTGATAAGTTTAAATAAGTTAACATTATAATTTGTGAATAAATTTAATGTGAAAATTATAAACAACATAAAAGCAGTTCTCCCATCAGGTGACCACAAACTCAAGCTGTTCTTATATATTCGTGCTTAATAATGTTCATCACTTCAAACCATTAGTTTTATTTATTGTTTATTCGTTGCTGGGCAACGTCATAACTAACATATCATGTAGAAAATATATACATACTCATGATGAGGGTGGAAAAAAATCACATTTAGAATATTTTTTTATTATTATTATTTATTTATTTAAATAATTTGTAGCATTGGAACATATTCTAAGTTAGTTGTAACATTAGTCGATATATTTTTTTATAAATATTTACTTGATATACCCATTAAGTAATGCAAAGAAATGATTTTGGGATTTCATAAAGCGTTATTGATTTCCCGAAAAATGTGTTATTGACAATGGATCTCAATTCATATCAAACCAATGGAGCAATTGATGATGATAAAAGTATACAAGATATAAGGCCCGCAGCTTGAGTTGGCGTAGGCACTGTTGACTAGTTATTTTCTAACGGTTATATTCACTAGTCATATAAGATTCATCATTGCACAAGTATGGAACTCGTATTACCGTGTTTGAGAATATTTCAATTTGTGTGGATCAGTGTAATTGCAGTGTTGAAGTATATTCATAGTAAGCGCCTTAGCATGCGAATCGATGATTAAAACTCATTAAACGGCTGTTCACACTATGAGGTATTGTGATTAAGCTTTACTAATTATGAGATTCGAAAGGCTGAGGTAATATATATATATATTTTTCGTAACTCATTATTGCTTATAATTGCATTTGTGGGAGTACACATATGAAATACAATGATGCATGGATGTTAGTAAGTGATATTGACTGATGAATAATTGATAGTGTATTTGGTTCATGTGTGCCATTTAATAACGAAGAATAGAGAACTTGCTTAGCAACGAGTAAACGTATTAAAAACTATACGGTTAATTATTTACAATTAATAAAACAACGATTAAATTAAATTAAGAAATAGTCATAGCCCATCGTACACAGCCTGTCCAATGGAATTTTTTGATACGTAACTACCAGCAGAGCGTCAGCAAAGATGATGATCGCTTTGTAGGATATTATTAAGTATATAAATGATGTGAAATGACAAAATTCATAGATGTATGAAAATAAAACGAAGTAATATAAAACCAAAAAAAAAGAATTCATGTATCATCTAAATTTTCAGTACAATTGTTATCCTTAGAATTAAATGGAAAACTACCAACATCAAGTACATACCTATATATGCTAACTATACTTTTTTTTTTTTATAAATAAATCATGATATATCCATTAAGTAATGCAAAGTAATGAAATAAAACGGGATTTTCCGAAAAATTTATTATGGATAAACGATCTCAATTTATACAAAACCAGTGGAGGAATTTCATTGTGACAAATAACATACAGCTACCACAGTATTAGTTATCATATGCACTGGAGTTGTTTCCTGGCGTTCCTTTTCATTAGTCTAATAATATTAATCAGTACACGAGTGAAGAACTTGTATTTATCCTGTTTCATAATATTCTAATTTTGACAGATCAATGCGGCGCCTCAGCATGCGAATCGATGATTAAAACTCATTATACGGCTGTTCACAATATGAAGTATTGTGATTAAGATTTACAAATTATGAGATTCGAAAGGTTGAGGTAATATTTGTTTTCGTAACGCATTAGTACTCATAATTGCATTTGTGGGAGTACACACACAACACACATGTAATATAATGGTGCATGAATATTACAAGGTGTCTACAGGTTAGAGAGTCACGAAATTGAGTTTCAGGTTATGAATTCAGTCAGTTAAACTTTTTTTTTTTTTTTTTTTTTAACTATTTTTAATAATGTATTTCCCATTTTCTCCAATGTTCAGGTAAATATTTTCATACATTTAAAGCATGTTTGACGTTATGAACTTTAAGCAGTAGGTGTTAAGAAATATAGTCCTCATTCTTTGTAAGTTCGGGTGTAGTAATCCCGGGTTCCCAAGATCTTTTTGTTGTGTGCGAAAGTCATGAATTTGGCTTTGTGAATTCTACAGATACACTGTATTAGGGACCTGGTGATATTGACTAATAATTGAAGACAAAAATTAGAAACGATGAGTGATCATGTCTTTATGGTATATTGCTTAAAACTTACTACATATAACTATTATATAAAACTGTCAATGTACGCCTGTTCGTCATACTTTTATCTTCCTGCTTGACAAAGATCTCCTAGGGGTCGAAATATAGTTATTTGATGTGTGTGTTTTTGTGATAAGGTAGAAAAAAGGTACTTACCTATTAGATTTCATAAGACGTGTACAGGAATTTCGCAATTTATAATAATGCGGTAACATTTCGCCGGAGGCGCGTTCACATAATAGAGAGGAGATGTACTGAGAGTAGTGGTGCTAGAATGCAGCCATGTTGCCAACTCTGTATGAGTCAGTGCTGCCACCTGGTCACTTTTGTCACCTTTAATCACTTTTTTTTTTTAGAAGTCACTTTTTTTAGGCATTTTTCAACGTTGCTGTGTAATCTTTAGATTATCCATGGATATTGTGTGTCACAGACCATGTTAATATTACAGTGGGTTGTTATTGTAATTAATTCATCAGTATGAGATGTATGACAGGAGAACCAAAATATTCCCAGACAAGTAAAGTGGTTAAAGCAGCACTATCTCTGTCTCTCGGGAATGCAGAGGTTGAGAGGGTTTTTTCTGCATCCGGAAGATATCTGACGGAGGACCGGGCATCACTCTCAGAAAAAACTGTCAATGCAGTTATAACAGTAAATGATACAATGAAATTGTATGACAACAAACCAGAAAAAGTACGTATGACAAAAGAGCTGCTTTCTTTGGCGCAGTGTGTGTACAAGAAATACCAGACCTACCTAGAAGAAGAAATACGAAAGAAGGAAGAAAAGGAAAAACAAAAGCATGAAGAGGAAAAAAGAGCAGCTTAGGAAGAAGAACGTCAAGAAAAACTTGCAGTAGAGAAGGAGATATCATGTCTAGAAATACTAAAACAAAGAAGACTTAAGTTTGCCTTCAAGAAGAAAGACTTGCCCAGGACTTGTTGACAGGTGCTCTTCAGGTCCAGAAAGAACTTCAGAATCAGAAACAAGATGCAGATGCTCTCCAGTCTAGAGTTGATTAGAGAAAATGTTTTAATAACATCATTTTTTAACAAAAGATCAAATAATAAAAATTGTGAATTACTCAAATGTAATTTTCTGTGCAATTACATTCTTATATTATTTTTATCTTACTTTCAATACATGACTTATGATATAAAATGTTTATTAATAATGGTATAAAGTTTGTAAACTGTACAGAAGTTATGTAATTATAAGTAAATAGTGGCCAAACCCCATCCAGGATCAGTATTAACTGTATTTTGCAACTTTTTTACTCAGAAATGTCATTATTTCAATTAGTAAGATGCCTAAAGTCATGCATTTACTATCAATATCCGTGCAGTAAATTAAAATTTGGTAAAATAAGTATGAAGTATGTCGCTTTCGACAAAAAGGTTAAAGAAATGTCTGCTTCTTATTTGAAAATAGTTAAATTATGATCTTAACTGGCCTTTTTGGTAGGGGATATTTTTTTCTTTAAATCAATCATGTTTTTTCACTTCTTAAATAAAGTAAGTCACTTTTATCACCTTTTTCACATCCAGAAACTATTGGCAGCCCTAGTATCGCTAAGACAAGGTAAGACGGAAGGGTAATTTAAGATAAAATTGAAGATTAAAAGGAAACAATACTTAAAGGTTCCTCTGCCGATCAGCCGTAACGCGGTTGTAGAGCGTTGGCTTTCGGCATGTCGGGATGGTACCCACAAAATAGACCCTGGCCGTCTACTTTTCACAATCCTCTTCCCAACCTATCCCGGCTTGCCTTTGCCTCAGATGCCTGAAGGCCTTAAAAAATCAAATTAAGGCTCCTGTGACGACTAGTAAAAAAACCTTTTTAAAGACACATTTTTCTTAAACAATTCCTTTTAAAAAGTAGAAAATAATTTTGTTTATGCATGACTAAAGAGAAAAGCATGGGGTGCTCTAATTAAAGAATTTACAAAGTGACTATATGAGAGAGAGCTCCAAGCTTTTCTTTTCAGTCATGCATAAACAAATTCTTTTTTGCTTTTTAGTACGAATTGTTAGAAATGTATGCCTTTAAAAAAATTAAATTAATTGTTTTACACCACGTATTTCTATCAGGTACCGACTCATCGCATTTGAAGAGTCATGGGGGAAAAGGAGTGTTTTTTTTTCTTTTTTTTAAAGAAAAATTAAGATTGCACTTGTATCAAGTAGTACACAATGAGAGCTAACCCCTCAGAAAATTACAATCTAAAAGCTCAAACAATTACCAAGTTTTAGCGATTTTGCTACAGTGAAATACATGGTAGTAAATGGGAGAGTTGAAGTTTAAAATGTGTTTTACAAGAAATCGCCTTTCATGGACATCCCCCCCTTTTTTTCCCTGTACTCTTCATTTGTAATCAAGGGGTTCCGGGTTTGATTCCAGGTGGAGGCCAATTTCTCTCAGGTTCAAACCTAGTAGTGGTTCGGATTCCACTTTAAACTGTAGCTCCCGTTCTTCATAACCCCGCTGCTGTGTAAGGACATCAAGGAGAAATAAACTTATTTCTATCCATATGTAATATAAATAAATAAAGCGAAGTTTAAAAAAAGAACTGGTTTAAACCAAATAAACTTTTTTTTTATTATTAAAGAAACAATGGTTTTTGCCAGCCCTGGAATTAAATAACTAAAAGTTTTTCGTTTAGAACGTTAATAACACTTCAAACTAAAAGTTGTTTCTATATGTTCGTTGTATGGAAGTTAGCGAGTTCCCAGAAGTTCCTCTTTCCACGCCAGGTAGCAGCAATGTTTTAAAAAAAAAAAACATCAAAATCCCCCATCGTTAATTTTTTTAAGTTGCTGAATAATTTAAAAAATGTTGGCAGGAGAAAACTGTTTTAAATATAGTTTTCTAATTTTATTATTACTATTATTATTTTTTCCACACTGTTTCTTATCCGCATTACTCCTTCAGGAAGCTCCTAACCGACTCCTAGTTACCTCCCTTCGTCCCAGTTTCCTTCGCCACCTTAGTAATCTTTTCGCCTTCATTACTTAACCACTCGGTTACCCAGCCTTCAGTTGGCAACTGTCTTTCTTACTGTGGCCACTCCTCTGGCGAAACGTTGCGCTACCTTTTTAAGTCTGTGATAGTTCCCGTACACTTGTTTGTGTCTTCAAATATGTAAGTAATCTTTTTACTACCATATTTTATCGTTTATGTATTTACACAATACGTCGTGTCGCTTCATTCTGGATATTCCATTTTTTTCAACCTTGTGAATGCGTATAATGTTGTTAAGTTCGTTGAAACTAAACTTCAACAGGGTTTGCTAAGTTGTAAAAATCCAATATTCGATCTGACGTTTATCGCACAGCCGAAGTTCGTTTGTAATATGATCCGGGTGTGGATTGCGGATTGTGTGGTCAGAAGCTTTAACGGCTTCTCTATCCTAGCTTTGTGTAAATGGAATGTATATTCCGACAGTAGTTTCATTTAGTCTTGTGTATAGAAGATAATTGAAATGTGTATAATATGTGTGTGTAATTTACAGGTGCGCAAATTGCTTTGATTGCCCTAGTTGTTTGCATACTTTGTCAACAAGAGCTACCACAATATCTACGCAAAGCCCGGATGACCCGACGAAGTTGATACCTCGGAAAGTGTATTATCTTGCATGTAGTTTTTGTCGTTGGACATCTCGTGACGCAGGACTGCCAGATCAGACAGTTGGTAAGCTCTTTGTTTCCCATTTAAAGATTAAGTAAGGAGTGTTACGCAGTTTTGTCAGATGTGCTATTTTTAAAGTTTTAATTGTAGGTCAGTCATTTGTTTTTCTGTTTGAAACAACTTACAAGTTTGCCTATCCGAGTAATATAAACTTTTCCTTTGTGTTAAATATTAATATACTTTCTTTAATACTGTAGTACTTCTAACTATTGAATGTGAAAACCACGTGGTTAACAGGTGTAGTGCAACATCTCAAACACAAGAAAACAACTATTGCATAAATTGATTTGGATTTAGGACAAATTTTCCCAAAATAAATATTAGGTTTTATTTTCTTTCCAACAATGTAACATAGACCCTTATTCGCGGTTTTGATTCAATTGATGGTAGTCGAATGCTTCGATGAATCCTGAATGTGTCAGCTACATACTCAGACTTTTGATAGGATATCCTAATTTGTACAATTTTTTTTAAAACAGAAAACCGCAAAAAGAACAGTGAAAACTAATGGAACAGGGCTGTAGATGGAAGCGAGTAGCTTTTCCATAACAGATACAACAGACCTACGCGTTAATTAACACGGGTCTAGTAGAGCCATGGAGGGTTTTGACACACGTGGTACAGGAAAGGGCACATGACAGTTCAAGGCATCAGATTGTATAGGACGACACAAAATGTACATAATCGAAACTCCCCACTAGTAAAGGTGGGAACTGCTAGCACGGAACTGAAAACTATTTGAAAAGAACTACGGGTGGATTCGGTGACTGTGAGAGGATTAGCGATTTTTTTCTGTAAGTTGTTTCCGTAATTATTATAATCACTAACTTTAAGGAGTTCCAATGATACGTTTAGGTAGATTCTTGGCATATGTATAAGAAGTAGTTAAATACATCTGGAAAAGTCCTGGATTTTCAGTTGGCTAAAATCGTGAGAACCATGTTAAGTCTAAGGATAATATTTGTGGTCAATAGTTACATCGCCAGTCTTATGGAAACTCACAAACTAAGTATTGCCTCCTAACAATTTTTCCTGGACACCTCTGCTTCCACAGCGCTGCCAGATTCCACGATTTTCGGAGTTTTTGAAAGAATACGATTATTTTATATTATGATTATTATTTAATGTAGGGAACTTGACGTTTTAGAAACGAATATCTGATACGTAAGTACCAAAATCTGTCTGATTTTTTCTTGTGTAATGAGTTTTTTTTTTAAATATAGTAATGTAAAAGTTACTGATTGTAACATAATTCTTATGAATAATTGCATTTATGTCTAAATCATGGGAAAGTTTATGAAAGAAAGCAAGACAGCCATTAAGATGGACAGTGTATTTTAACTTTACTAATAGCATCAATGATTTAACTTAATGCATTGTATAATTTACATAATGTGGTATAATTCAGTTCCACCAACTGTGAGATTCTGCTATTTTCGTTATGCATACTCTTTGTATTTTTATATGTAAAAATAATAGTATTGCACGTGATTCTTTTTGCCAGCGACGGGTGCTTGGCCAGAACGTGACAACCCACATGCCGCTCGAATTGCTGCTTTATTAGAACATTACAAGGTAATTGCCCAGAGAGAAAAGCAGGAACGAGAAAGAAAGAAGTTCACTCCACGAAGGAGCTACTTACATTATTCAGTAAGTGAGTTTTTTTATCTTTGAATATCGTAATTTAATTGCGTATTAATTCCACACCCAACAATAACTGGAATATAGTAAATTACATGATAAAATTGTACATTATCTTTTAAAGTAACTCTACTGCAGCTGACGAATCAATGATTAAAACTTCATTATACGGCTGTTCACATTATGAAATGTAATGATTAATTTTCAAAATATGAGATTCTATAAGCTGTACGGAGACTATTTTGAAGACAATTACGGAAACAGTATGGAGTGTCAGAAGCGATTAACCCATACATAAATGATGTGATTACTACTGCGACTTACTAGTGGGTTAATAGTGTGGCCCTTAGGCCTTATATTAGTAGTTAAACTAAATGTAGCTTTTAAGGAAAGGGGCTCCATAGTGTAGTGGTTAGAGCGTTGGACTCATGTCCGCGTGGTCCCGGGTTCAATTCCTGGCTGGAGTCAATTTTTGGCGTCCACTCAGCGTCGTGGGACAAACTGGAGAGTCACGTGAATAAAGACGTGACGGCCACTCGGTCTAGAAAGTCCCTAATACGCCTGTTCGTGGCCAGGTGGCGCGCAGTACTGACCACACTGTCGTCATTCAGGTGGACGCAGTTCCATGACATTGGGGCAGGCTCAGGACTGTAACACCCGTGGTTATTTGTTATTATGTTATAGCTTTTAAGGAATACCAGTATTTTATTATATTTTAGAACTTATGGTATTGTAAAGATATCAGGAGAAGGTAAATATTTTCGTGTATAGAGAGAACTATAGTAATTGCTTTTATCAACATATCATTGTCTCGTGCATGGTAGGTGTTACGATTGCATTATAATGATATATATGAATTGAATATGTAGATAACTGTCGCAGAGATGTGGTAATAACTTTTATTTATCTTAATTTTTTTTTGTAATGTTTATTTGCATCTATATGTTGAATGTGCTTTTCAGCGTCGATTATTTATAATATAGTATTAAAGTTAAGAAGTTATCTTTAATATATGTCACTGTATGTATTTTTCAGGATAAATTTGGCTTGACAGCCGTGATGGCGAGGAAGCGAGCTGGTTTGTCTATGGTCGGAATCAATCTAAAGGACGAAACGGGAGCTCCACCAGAGCTTGTTCCGGCAGAAGCTTCGGAAGAAGTCGAACAGCTGCCGGACGATGTATTTAAGAAACCAGTTAATCTAAATGCAGGTATGTTAATTTTTTTTTATTTTCTATGTAAAATTAGGTGCTTACAATAAATTTTGTGTACAACACAGCGTCTTTAGTTAGAATACAGCGTCATAGTAAATTTATCACTTTAACAGTTGAATATTAGACGGGGTCGTTGCCCACAAAATCAGGACTCTGTCCATTCGATGTAATACCCACCGTAAGTGTAATATTTTGTTAGTATTTTATATAGATTTTCTTATCTGTTTTAACTTCTCAGTTATTGCTTGAATTCTTCACTTGCTGCAGTTAATACCAGATCGTCTCCATTGAGAAACTCCCGTGGTGTGATGGTAAACGGTTCAGGTCTTGGGAAGGACACTGGGGAGTTCAATTTCTGTTGCCTGCCATCCGGACAGAATTTTCAGGGGGTTTGTTTCACTAGGTGAATAGCGGAATGATACTTAGACCAATGCTTTGGCCGCTAGCTTCCCTACACTTTTCTTTTGGAAGACTGCTCACCAAGGGTGGTGTCCTCATGCTTGTGACTGGCTTAGGTCATAGCTGTATACGCTGTGCATATAATGTAAATCAAATACGGGAAATAAACTAAGCAATCTAATTTCGTATTATAACTTTGAAGTACAAGATATGACTGTTAGACTAGCATACTACATGAGGAGTTGAACCATTCATAAAGTTTGAGTTCTAGAATATTTAACGAAATAAACCATTATCTGATATCCGTGAATTAAAAGACATTTCGAAGCCAGGAAGAAATGGGTAGGCATATGAATACAGGCTATTTCTCTGATCATACGAGTACTGCTACTTCTCGATGGTGTTTTTTTTTAAAGACGTTGTTCGTTTTCTACTACATTGATTTAAGCTGATTTTGTCATATTACTATAGCTCATCATTGCGTTTGACTCCATATCTACGAGGAGTCGTATGTGCAGTTATTATCTCTGCAATACCTCAGATCAGCAACCGTCGTATAATATCTTTTGAATCTGCCAGATGAGGTGCGGTTAAATATATTTAACTGTAGTGAGCCGAACTTCATTGAAACTCATACGTAAACTTTAGTGTTACACTAACTAATGCCGAACATATATTTCATTTTTCCCGAGGAACCAGAAATTGGAATTTTCTTAAGATTTACGTAAGATATTCCTATAGGATGAAACGCACGAGTTCGTTGATTGCCTTATTTGAACCTGTTAATACCAGTCCCAGATGGATTGTCAGGCAAATGGTTTTTTGACCCATGCAGAAACAGGACATCTTATTTGAGTTACACTTGGATACCCTGTACGATTTGGAAGAATGCCGTATACTGTGCCATACGAAAATGAAAATTTTCCTCGAGGCCTTCCATTGTTACACAGGTACTCTTCAACTGCAGTGACATGATTAGCCTATGTTTGATGATGTCCATTCTTTGTTTCGTCATCGACACTAACGCGACCACTGCTTGAATTGCAAGCATTTTCACACCTGCTTCACTGTTGATGTTCAGTCCGAACGCAGCTTCAAAACCGAGTTGCTCCTAGTACGTCTTACTTTTCAATCAGAACAACCACCATTTTAAATCTGTATAGTTCAGGAACGTGGCATTACGGGAGCTTCACACTGCAGCCGCCTACCAGAGAGACCGTGAAGTTACATGTCCGCAAAAAATTAATCTCAATTTTATAGATATTGAAGAGAGAAAGTTCCTTTTTAACTTTCCTCGCAATGTATGAACATTTAGAACTAGTAACTAGCCATTAACTGATAATAGTTTGTATGACCAAATTACTTGTAAATAATTATACATACCACAAAAATGAAAATCATTTTCTTTAAATTATTGTTGCAGTCACTGCTCTTGTGCAAAGCCTTTCCCAGCCTGACTTCCAGCCATCGACTGTAGGGGAACTCTTTCCAGCTCATAAGCATCTACTTATCAAGAGATCTCAACGGTGTAGGTCCTGCGAACATAATTTAAGCAAGCCGGAATACAATCCTACCTCAATCAAGTTTAAAATTCAGTTGGCTGCGTAGTAAGTATTTTTAAGAATTTATAACTCTTATTTTCTCCTAAATAATAATGTTATTTCATATATTTATAGTGGTTTTACATGAAAAATTCAAATTTTGTTAAATCAGAACTTAAGGAAAGTAAGAATTATGGTCCCAGTTGGTATGTTGGCGCCACGAAATTTAAACATGTCGACTTCTTTAATTTGTAACCTCTAAACCGAATTGGACTAAACTCGGATTATTTTAAGTACAAGTCAGACGTATTCCACGTGCGACTTAGTCCACGAGGGACTCATGTAGAGATGAATCGGGAGAAATTAATCAATGGAAGTTCCCTCTCCTCCATTGTTTCTTTATTATAAAGTGCATCTGGAGACTATTTCTTATGTCTTATTAATTCCCTTGCGATGAATAGTTCTTGAGATATTGGAAGCAATTCTCCTAGGAAAATTATTCCTATTGATAAAATATAGGAAAAATCACTATTATTGTTTATTGTTGCGGAACTGTCGGTTCAAAAATTGTGATATTAGCCTAAATTACGTAGTGCTGGGTCTAAGATATATTACATGCTTCAGAAACGCTGTTTGTGACCACTGTTCAGGCTCAAGTTAAGGCTTCCTTTGAAGCGCTGTGGTGATTTTTATTATCGATTAAGACCCGATTGGATTGTAAAAGGCAAAATTTTATTACCCACCTCCAAGTTCTATTTTGTTCTCATTTACGTCTCGTTGTTTGGTTCATGACGATTAAAAGGCTCATTAATGGTCTGTGATGTCAGATGTTGTTTGTAGAGTGTAGAGCAATTCTAACAACTAGAAAGATAATATCGAAAATTCCAATCTTCGGAATTTTGACTCTTTCGTAACGAAGTACGTACTGGTTGTATACAACTTTGATGTAACCACTTTCAAGTACTTCATCACAAAAATACTTTAAGGAGTTTGGGAGTGTTACATTCACTGTAACAACGACGGCAATTTGATTGTTGTTAAAAAAAGTTCTCCATTTTTGGACACCATTTTCTCAAAAATAAATTTTCAAAAAGTTTGAGCTGAGATACTTCTGTGTTCTAAAAGTTGACAAAGTTTTATTATCCGCCAGTCATTTGTTTAGATTTGATTGCTAAATGTTTCCGGCAAAATTTGGTTGTTTTGAGAAGTCGCCCATATTTGGACGCCATTTTCTCAAAAAACATTCTTAAAAAAAGACTGATCTGTCAGTATAGTGCAAAAACTTGCGTTCTAGAAACTGGCCAAGTTTCATAATCGACCAGGTGTTTAGATTTACGACTAAATGTTTCCTTATAATAATAATAATAAAAAAAAGCGTTCGCGCTACAGGTACTGAATTTGACGGGGAAGAGGAATTATCGGTGACCGAAGCAACCTCTCCTGAAGTGTTTCGCGAGCGCAAGTATTAGTAGGGAATATTTAACCGTAAAATCTAAACCAATACCTGTTCGATAGTGAAACTTGGGACAAGTTTTCAGAATGCATAAATATCTCAGCTGCACTGGAAAATCAGTTATTTTGATTTTTTTTTTTTTTTTTTTTAAATGGCATGCAGATATGGTAAACTTTTTTTTTTTATACCGTTGTTACAGTGAAAGTAACACACTCAACCTCCGTAAGGTGCTTTTCTGATAAAGTACTTAAAAGTGGTTACTCAGAGTTGTAAACAACAAGCACGTACTTTGTTACGGAGGTTTGCGAAACCTTTGAATTTTCGATTATTTTTTTCTTCTTCAAAGTTGTCAGAATAAGTTAATGGGCGCGGAATCGAACACTTTTCCCGATTTAATTGCAAACCAAAATAATTGGAAATGAATATAGTAAATTGTATAATAAGATTTCGAATAATCTTCACTGAGTAACTTTCTTTGAATCCTGATCATACGTCAGGTTTGTTAAATTTTCCTAGAATCAAGATTTTTTGAGTGTCAAACTGTCATAAGTTATAAGAATTGAGAGGTACAGTTTATTTTCTAATTTCACTGCAGCTGACGAATCAATGATTAATCTTCATTATACGGCTGTTCACAGTATGAAATATAATGATTAATTTTCAAACAATGAGATTCTGGAAGCTGAGTGGAAAATATTTTCGAAAATATTACGAAAACAGTATTAAAAGACTTTATAGCGCTGGCGCATTTGTAAAGCAAATAAAAAAGGGAAGTTGGTGGGCGCGGAAACGGATACTTTTCCTGACAAAGAACGTGGCAGCACTTGAAATAACTGTTTGTTCAGTAAATAACACGCCGATTATGTTTCTCGACGTGGTGTTATTTTTTTATTGTCGCAAGAAGTTACCAGTTTTAGCCCATACGCAAGTTTTTATATATATAGTGATAAAGTGTCTTCGTAATATTAGAGGCGTTCAGAAGTGTTTTGGATCGGCCCTGGTGATATGAAAGACGCGCCAACGCTGTGGCAATAAGCCCATTCTAGTACAACATCCTGCGCGCCGGCACTCTGAGTGAAACCGGCTGAGTAATTCTCCAAGCAGGTGTGCAAGCCGGCGGTCAAGTAATGTCATGGAGGCAAATGTAAGTGGTGAAAAGTGGACAGAAGGAGGGAGATACAGCAGCGAGATTAATCACCGCATAATGGCTATGTAGTGAATGCGCACCGGAGGGAAGCACTGTTTAACTGTGTGCAAGGTTAGGAAGGAACGTGTGAAGAAGGCGTCAGCAATAGTAGTCCAGTGACATGGACTGCCGCCGCGCGGAAAAATTGGTTCTGGTAAATCGACGCATCACGTTCGATATACTTAAGCGAGAAGTGGGCCTGGGTCGTGACATTTTTATGTCGATCTCAGCATGCTGGTGGGGCCTCGGTGTTTCAGTTGGTAGAGCGCTCACCTCTGGTGCGAGGGGTCGTCGGGTCATCTGCTATGTGAGCTTTGTGGTGGACAAACACCGTGTGCGTGGGTTTTCTCGGGGTTCTCCCGTTTCCTCCCACTTTCTTCATCCCATCATACAGTCTGAGCCATAGTTGCCTAAAGACCTTAAATTCAATTCAACATGCTGGTGCCCCACACTATAATAGAACAGCACAGTGCTTCGTGCCGGTGCACATGAACTAGACACGGCCACTAGCCGACGATGAATTTCCATGGCTAGAATTCTCCATAGGAACCGTACTGTCCACTTTTGGCCATGTGCGGCTCCCTCCATATCGTATGCTTGTTCGCCGGCTCACACACACCTCTGTTTGGAATACTACTCACTTGGTTCACTCAGAGTGCTGGCGCCTGCCATCTAGTGGCAGATTATTGTATTAGGGCGGACCTATTAGTAGTGTTGGTGCGTCGTTCACGCGTTCGGTATACAAGAACTATAGGGCCGGTCCAAATCATTTCTGAACGCCGCTAGTAGTTACTCTTTACCCTTCACTTGAAAAGGACAACGTTGCAAATCTTTGAAGGTAGTATGCATTGGAGGTGGATCTGGTCCCAGATTAGGTAATTCAGACATGTTTCAAACTTTCCCACGGGGCTTCTTTGTACGTACAACCAAAGTACTTCTTCCAGCTTTTACTTGAAATCCCTCGTAGTGTTACCGATATTTCATTGAAAGATGTTTATTTTTAGTATTAATTATAGGCTGAATAAGAAATTTGATTTAGAACGTATGTTGAGTGTGCAAATTAGTTACTGCAGTGTTTAAACTTTAAATATGCAAAGTATTTCACTCTTTAACCTAGGGGCTTCTTCAGCCGCAACAAAAATTTGTTGTAATGTGGAAGGCTATGTTAATTTGTAGTTGTGTAATCTTCATGTTTGTGCGCATGTAAATATGTGTAAGTGTAATTAAAGTCTTCACTTATTAAAGTAAAACAAAGTGTAAGGCAAAAAGTAAACTCGTGGATACATCGATCACACCACTTATTATAAGAGCTCAAGATTCTACACACTAACAAAATTAAAATTCACTGTTGACAACAAATGGTAAGACAAAAAATCAAAAAGATTATTTAAAGTAGCTTTGTAGTCGTCTTGTCCTTTGGCTTTAATTGTATTTTCGTTTAGTATCGTGCAAATATGATTCTTTTAAATATATAAAGTAAGCTTCTTCGTGTTTTATATTTTGCTCAAATGCGTTGATCAAGTTTCTTTCATAAGGTATATATGACTAAAATAAGAAATTATGTTTAGGTGTTCATGTAACACGTTCTTTTAAGATGAATTTCTTAACAGTTACCATGTTCCGGAAGTTAGGATTCTTACATGTGAGCCGCTGTTCTATGGAAAAGAATGCCACCTTATTTTGAAGTTGTGTAACCCTACCCAACATCAAACAACGGTTCAGTTTATGCGTCTTCCAACGCTTGAAGAAGATGAGGAGGAAAGGCAACGTGAAAAAGAAGAAAAACGAAAGCTAGCAGAAAAAAGAGAGGCTGAAGTAAGTTTTTTTTTTCCCTTTAATATTTTGAGAAATAAAGTCTCCGTGTAGTATATCTGAAAGTGTGTTCTTCCCGGTATACATGGTTGTGTTTTGTGTCCTTTTGTCGTGGACTCATTGAGACTCACGTTCACTTGTTGATTTTTCACTTAACGTCACGACTAACTTCTGTAATTTTTAAAATATTTTCTGTCAATTGGGCAGGAAGCTATGACCTAATCCCGTGACGTTGGCAAATACTCTTTCTATAGTAAGGATTGGGGAGATAATGACCATAACCTTAGTGTACCATCCTGACATTCGCTTGATCCTCGGACAGCCTGGCTAAAACATATTTGGCTTCCAAGTCTGCCACCATAACCACTGGAGTAAAGAAGGTCTTGTAAAAAAAAATTATTAATACGTAGTTTGACTGCGACAAAGTCGATTCTTAAAATCCGGTGAAACTAGAAAAATCATAGTCTTCTTAGATGATCAGGCAACGAACGCTCACAAAGTGTTTGTAGACAGACTTTTTGATCCTAAAGATTTTATTGCTGGGATGAGTTTGGAGATTATTATACCAGAAGACCCCGGCCCTACGATGTGAGTAGCTAAGTTCCGTAGCGTAGCAAAATGTGCAACTTTTTTTTTTTGTTTTTCTCTTATATCTCTTGAACGGTTAGGCGTAGTGAAATAATGGTCCATAGTGCTGTTACCGCCCATAAAATTAATTTTATCTTTATCTTTTAAATAATGGTCCTATACAAAATTAAAACATTAAATTCCCTACAAGTTTGTTTCTGTACTTTTTTCTCTCTATCCGTTTAAGAGATACTTGCTGTCAAAAATCGAATTTGTTTTCTGAAAAATTTTTACACTACGTTTTTCTTCGAACTTCTCTCTTTTAGCGCCTAAGGTATTGGGTTTACGACAGAAACCTCCGGAATAAAAGTTTTAGAGCATTAAATTTCCTATATAATATTTTATCTCCAATAGATCTAAAGACATAGTTGTTAAAAAACAAGCCAATAATGGAGATGCGCGTAACATACTCGCAGGTGAGGTTAAATGATAACGGAACCTACATCTAAAATTTCACCCTTGCGCAGTTCGAAGAAGCTGGAAAGCCAAGCTTCCTCAAGTAGTTATGATGATCCACCCAACGAGCTGTCGCTCAACAACTTCAGATACCTATCATTTATGAAGTCAGTCTCGAAGGTAAAAACCTGACATTTCAGCGCTACCCCCAACATAAAGCAGCACAGTTTCAGAGTGTATCTACAGATGCAGAGTTGGCTTGGATGGGAGATGGGAGCAAAGGCGAAGTGCTCTGGGGACTAAGGAACTCATCCCTGTCCAGTCGACCTACCTCAGAACCCCAGATGATATATTAAATTCGCTGTTCTGCAAATGTACCAAGGGCTGCACTGGTGAAAAATGTAGTTGTCAAAAAACCGGGTTGAATCGCTCCCCTATTTTCAACAACTGCCGTGGACAGTGCTTCAATGGCGTACCTTTTGTAGAAGAGTATGAGCGAGGAAGCTCCCAGGTTCACCCCATCGAACCATTTGAGACGGATTCCGAGTCACCTCCAGAGCCACTCCCAGGTCCATCACGCCCAAAAAGAGGTAGTACTGTTTAAGAGGTTTTTTTTTTACATTGAATATGTTGAAAAAAAAAGTCAGCATTTTTAAAGTATGTTTTAAAAAATAAAATACAGATGTTCAGTAGGTATTAATTTTGTTTTCGTCAAACAATTTACCCCTTCCTAAATGAATTTAGCCTAGGCTATACTTAAACAGGGTGGCATATAAGCCAATAAAATTTACTGGCTACGAATGCATGTAGGTAATGGGTATTTAATTCTCACATCTCGGATTTAGGTCCAAAGCTTTTACTAAATCAGTTGTGGTTTTCACAGCAGACGTGAGTCCTCTATTCTGTTTTAAACTCAATGCCTGCGCTCCATTATTTTTAAAAAAATAACTAACTTCTGATCTATTATTTGAGATAAAATATTAAATTATATATGAATTTTATAAGAAATGTAAGGCACTACAACTTTTATTCCGAAGGTTTTTGCCGTAAACCCTATACTTTTTAGGCGCTAGGTACATCTTTTAATTTCACTTCCAGTGAATACGAGCTGAGACCTAAGGAATACGCACATACGTTTCGTCTGGCTGATACCTTATTGGTAGATCAATTGCTAGCCATACGAACCAGCAACCATTTTCCCCCCTTACTTTTACTGTAATGGTTGCTAGTGTTAATTTTCACTGTTTGGTGTATTTTGGTGAACACTTTATTTGATGAACCCTGTTGATTTCCAGAGATCTGCAGGTCGAGAAGATGTAAGCTTGTTGTTACCATCTCTCACACGGCAGTTATCCACTTCCGAAGATCCGAAACCTGTGGATGTGAGGTTGACTGGTGATTTGAAGTTTCCTGATGCAATTGTGGTGTTGCCTCCTCGTGATGATGCGGCTGAATATGACGATTCAGGAGATAGTTATAACTTCCAGGATGATCCACAGTGAGTTTCTGTTATCCATATACATATTGTCTTTGATAAGAGATAAGATTTTAGTACTATTAAAAAAAAAATGTAGGTTCGTTAATTCCAAGATCAGACTTCAGAAACCTACAATATATACTGGTATTTACACATATCTGTTGCTAATATTCTTCGGGTACAACATTGGTAGGATAATAGTTTCCTGGATACTCTCAGATGTTCAAAACATTTTTAGGTATTAAAAAATCACGTGTCCTGACAAAAGTCATAAATTGAATTGCCGGATAATTAAGCACAACTTAATATGTTCGATAGCTAAAAGTATCTTTGAGAGTCAATAAGGAATTGAAATTGGTAGGCAGATAAGAACAATTCTAAATTTCAGCAAAAAAGTTGACCTAATCCTCGTGTTTCCAGCTAGGTAATTGTAATATTCTGAAAAATAAATTAATAACAACTTGATGGACAAATTTTGAAATCATGGGCCTGTTGTGTTAATGGAAGCTTTATTTTTAACAGTAAAACGTGCAACCAGTAAGTAGTAAATTTTGTTTTACTATAGAAAATAATTTCCTTTTTCCTAATGGTTATGCAGTTTTACCCCCCTATGTTATCAAGAACGTAGTATTGCTGGAATTTGACGTACCTTTAACTGAAAAATTTCCTTAACATCTGCTCAAGATATAATGTAGAGCGGAAATATTTTTGAGCCTTTATCGTAATTGAGGGCTCAAAAGCCAAAGGATACAATCAAGTGCACTAAAGAAGGTGAGAAAGGAGTTCAGACACACACCAACTCATTTTTAGACAACAGCGCTAAAATCCTCAAAAGTAGCTGAACTGTTATGCTGCGTTACAGCAGGGTAATGAATACCCTAAAATATAAGTACGGTAAAACAGGTAGCAGAAAGGATACATACATGGTAGATTCTTGAGACAGTTGTACAAGAACATCACAAACACAATATAGTACGTTTCGCAATAGCGTTTTTAACTGGTAGGAGAGATAATGAACAGGGCGGACAGGTGCGGGACTGGTGTTAAGGAAACTGCCATATTGTCAACAGAATACAGGGTGACAGTGTGGTCAGGTTATGGAGGCGGGAAAATTACTAGATGGGACGGAGAAAACACCAAATGGAGAAGAAAGTGCGAAGGATACTGGGAGCAGGTAAGGGGCTTCAGAATCAGAGACAAGGGGGAAATAATAATAATAATAATCTTAAAGATGATTATTAAAAAGAAAAAAATAAAGCTCCTGCACATGCAGTTGTCTTATTCACCACAAGCGAAAAGCTTAAGAGCACGTTCACACACGAACGGTCGAAATGTATTCGTCCGCGCTTACAATCTCTGCCGATAATTACTACGTAAAGGCGCGGAATGATTATTTCACTTTGCGAACTTTGATTTCGGAGACTGACAATTTATAATAATCGAAACACAATTTATAATAATCGAAACAAGCTCATCTTCGTAGAATCTTTAATTATTCATCCACAGACTAATATAACTAAAAAGCTTGACACAACACTTTGTTCCATGCAGTTTCTGATCGTTTCTATTGTCTCCGGAGTAGCGAGTTTGTCACATCTGTCCCGATACTTTGAACGTCAAATCGCAACTGAGCTCTGGTTAAAGCACACGTTGCATCAAACTTTGCACTTGAGCTAGATGGCTCTGCCGGGCTGTGAGTCACCCTACGCAATTCGCATACAAATTTCGCCCTAAATGACTTATTGATTGCAAACAAAGGCAATTCGGTGCTGGGCGTTGCTCAGGCCGACTTCAATCCGACGAGAGTTTCATAAATGAACGGGAAAATCCAGTTTATTCGTTACGTTACAAATTATATCTGGTGTAGTAAAAAGTAATCCATTATTTTGCCAATAGATGGCTTCAGTGATCTGTATGTCGCGTTGTATAAGTCCGATCGGGTTCAACGAGATGGCGTTCAAACGATGAGATTGTGTACTACAAAAACTGTTCAGATAGTTGTGATGAGTTGACTCAGTGTTGTGTGAGCGCGCGTCAAAATGGACACTAGCAAAGAGAAAATACGCTATATTTTACAGTTTTTCTTCGATAAAGGTGAAAACGCAAACCAGGCGGCTGCAAATGTGAATAGTGTTTATGGTCCTGATACTGTAACAGCCAATCACGCGCAATTTTGGTTTCGTCGATTCCGTTCCGGTAATTTTGACGTCAAAGATGTACCACGTACTGGAAGACCAAGTGTCGAAAATGTCGATAAAATCATGGACATTGTCGCGTCCGACAGTCATGTAAGCACTGTTTCGATTTCCCAAGAGCTAAACATTGCACAAGAAACCGTGTGGAACCATTTGCATAAGGCTGGATACACACAGAAGCTTGATGTATGGGTGCCACACGAGTTAACGCAAAAAAACCTCATGGACCGAATTTCCATCTGCGAATCGCTGATAAATCGCAATAAAAGCGACCCATTTCTGAAGCGGTTGGTGACTGGTGATGAAAAGTGGATCACTTACGACAACGTCACGCGAAAACGGTCGTGGTCGAAGCGCGGTGTGCCGGCGCAAACGGTGCCCAAGCCAGGATTGACGGCCAGGAAGGTTTTGCTGTATGTTTGGTGGGATTGGCAGGGAATTATCTACTATGAGCTGCTCCCCTACGCCCAAACCCTTAACTCGGAACTATACTGTCAACAATTGAACCGTCTGAAGGCAACAATCGCCCAGAAGCGCCCAGCTTTGGCCAATAGGAGAGGCATTGTGTTCCACCAGGAAAACGCCAGGCCACACACATCGATAGTGACTCGCCAGAAGCTCCGGGAGCTTGGTTGGGAGGTTCTTATGCATCCACCTTATAGTCCGGACCTGGCACCGAGTGATTACCTTCTGTTCCTGTCCATGGCGAACACGTTTGCTGGTGCAAAATTCGCGTCAAGAGAGGCTTGTGAACATCGACTGTCTCAATTGTTTGCCAATAGGGACAAGGGCTTCCATGAGAGGCAGCATGATATTACCTTCTAAATGGCAACACGTTATCGAACAAAACGGCGCATATGTGACCTAAATCGGATCATTCTAACTATGGTAAGTCAAGCCTTCAATGTCATGCAAAAATAAAGGATTACTTTTTACTACACCAGATACTAAAAAAAAGTAATCGAAGTTTCCAGAGTAACAAACAGTTCACGAGGAAATAGTTCCTTGGAAAAATCAACCAATAATCAACATTTCACTTACATTCAAGCAACAAAATATTACATTAGACGTGCCAGATAAAAGGATAACTGAACATCTAAGAATGAATCGTATGAAACTCAATGACCTCTCTTTGTCCCAAATCTTACACACAATACATTAAATACAGATCATGATTTATTCATATACTTTTCTGAAATTTTTACTAGAGACATAGTGACGGTGACAGTATTAAGTTTGATTATGAGAGCATTCCATGCAAAAATAAGACTCAGGATTTCATAAATACCATTATTCATGAATTGTGGGCGATAGTATTAAGAATAAGGAAACAAATTTTCCTTTTGCTATTTAATTTTTGTCTCTTTTGTAGGGTGGTAGTATGGCGAAAGGCTAATAAAGCAGCAGTGAAATTGATTGTGACTCCACAAGCAACCGAGGGCGAAGTTCGAGTTGGCTGCTTGATGAAGTACGGTTATGTGAATACTATGGCAGCAACATTGGAACAGAAGGAACCTCAAAAAGTTACGTTGAGTGTTAAATTATATATTACGATTGGAAATGTTGTGGGTCAGGCAGCGTAATATTTCTTAATATCTGCTCTCGTCAATTAACTAATCAGGTTTCGTAAACCTGATTTTTCATTGAACTATGGCATACTTCGCCTCGCTATCTTGTGCTCAGGTGTTATTGCTATAGTGGCTTATACCAAGAAATTGAGAAAACAGTTTTACTCTTGGTAAAGAAACCTGTATTCTGTGATTTCGTGGGTACTATATCTGTATGGTCTAGATAATGAATTTTGTGGCCTTCACAGGTGGCGTAGTAAGATCTGCCGGCACTATATAAGTTCTTGCGCACTTAGTGCTTTTGTTGAGCCATCAAGCCACATTTACAGGTTGTTGCTGATCGATGTTATTTGTCAGTATGAAATATTTATTAAAATATTATTGTAAATCGTAACTATTAATGAGAAAAAAAAAAGAATATTCTGTAATATTTTTTCATGTATATCATTTAAGAAACTAAACCGGCTGTTCTTTGGGATTCTTAACCAGTGCAAATCAAAGGTAGAGAATTGTTATTGATCTGTTAATTTATTTATTTATATTTATGTTGAAAATTATTCACTGTATTGTTCGTTATTTATTTAATTTTTTATATATATATCTTTATCGAAAAAATACTGTATATACATTCATGTTATGCATGCCTTGACCCTGTTCATATCACGTGAGACTTAGCTGGGGATTTTTTTTTTTTTTTTTTTTTTTTTTTTTTTTTTTCTCTATGCCTGGTGAATACGTCTGCAGATCTGAGGATTACTACCGGAGCTGTCCCTGTGGCTAGTAAATGTTGACAAGCTTAATTTCTATTAGCAAACGAAGTAATTTTGGAAGTAAAAATGAAAATATTATGTAAGCATTAATTTACACTTATTCTGTTAAGAATGCTAATGGGTTCATGCAATTTTCACTTGAACTTGTATTTCTGTAGTCATTGGTCTGCTTAACACTAAATGTTAAGAAAACAAAAAATGTAACGTAATCAAGGATGTATTAAAATACAAATCCGATGTTGGAAGTATTTCAAGTAAATGACACGTTTTACTAAATTAAAGTTGTTAATTATTCAGTTGACTGTTTAACAATGGAAATTTGAACAAAACTAGAGAACTCAAGTTACTTGGCTTCTCATTTAAGCTTATCCAACAGGATAGCTCCCCTCTTCGAATTTTGAAATAAGGCTTCAACGCAACTATTTTACCTCGTCCATCGTGAACTCATGATCCAATAGTCCTTTCCCATTTGCCCAACGATATTCAGTATCTCGTAGTCTGGCTTCCAAAACACGAATAAATTCCTGCCACCGCTGTAGTGACGATGCATTTCAGCTGGCTCAAAGAGAACCAGTGGAGATTGCTGATCAGTTTTGAAGACAGTGACTAAATCAATTGATATCAACTGAAGTTTGTCGACAGTTTTCACTCGGATATTCAATTCAAGAAAGCCGTTTATCAATGCTCCTATAGTTATGGAGTTCATATTACTTGAGACAACATTCTGCCACATTATATGCAACAGTTTCAATCTTTGGAAACACTTTTTTTTAAAAAAAGAAGAAAAAAAGAATGTAATGTAGGATTTTTTTACAATGGTGTGCAGCATTGACTCTCCTAATGTATGAGTTTTATGCTCCGCAGGGAGAGAGGAAGTGACATTAATGAAAATTCAGTTTCCAAAATTTATTGAGCTGATATATATATTACTATTGAATGAGAATGTTAGTCTTATGTCTAAAGTTGGGGGGGACTTGTCAGAGCAACTGAAACCATTACAATACAGCATTGAAAACCAAACTAAAATGGATTTGCAAAACTCGATTTATGAGTTGAAACAAATTTCAAAATATTGTAAGTCATTGGGTTAATTCTTCAAACTAATATGTAGTGGAAGTTGAAAACACGTGATCAGAAGCGCAGCTGCATAGATGTTAAATTGAATTAGCCGTGGATTTGGAAAAAGCGCATGAACTGTTGTTGAACCCACCTAATGAGATTCTGCAGTTTGTTATTCTGTGTTTACGCAAGGCCTGGACAGTGCAACATTGAAAAGTTTTTATATGACTTGAGAGAAATTTGGCGCGGATGTGTTAGCTAGAAAGAAATGAAAGTAGATACATTGTACTACTGTGGTTTTATTCCCTTGCTAGGAACGTAGCAGAACCTGCACTTGCGCAATGGAAATCTACTTGCCTCTTTATGTGTTTGCTTTGTGACGAGACTGTTCTTCGCGTTTAGAAGAGAGAAACTTGCTCTTAGAAGTGAGAAGACTTCACAGCTTTCTAGAATATGATTTCGAACTTGCAGAAAGCTTTTAAGTTTTTCGATGCACACTTTAGCATTAATATATGCAATGAAGTATCCTTCCATAATAATAATTTAGGAATTGTGTGAATGCTTTATTAAGAACAGTTTATCAGCGGCAGTGATATGTAAGCATATGAATTTTTTTATTTTGATGGTGAAGTTCCAATGGCTGTTGGCTTCCAGAATCCAGCAAATAGAACAAAATGAGGATCCAGTAAAACATTACTACATTCTTTCAAAGAAACCAAATAGATGATGATCAGTAACGAAAAAGGGAATAAGACCTTACGTGCTGTTAAGTGAGAAGACTTTCCAGATGCCAAGCAAAAGAATCAAAGAATTGTTTGATCTTACCCACGAAGTTCTACAGTGCTCAGTTTAAAGCGAGATTGTGTGTTCCATAAGACACTTTGTATGCCGATGAACATATTTGAACTCTACTGTGTAATCGTTCCAGCTGAAAACCTACGTGCAGTCTGCAATGTTTCGTAATAGCTGTATCTATCTCTATTAATACCTTCTTACACTGGAGTTTAAATCTGAAAATAGCTTTTCACAAATTCTGCTTGAACATACCACATCTATTGATTTGGTATCTGGAATGCGAAAGTTGGCACGGATATATTTCTCAGATACAGCGGCAGAGAAAGCAACTTCAAGATATATTGAGAAAATTAGGAATATTTGGAAATAATCCTAAATTATCTTCTTCATAGGAAAAGCATTTCCCTAGTTTCCAACTGTTACACACACATGTCCAGAATGCTCAGTTTATATAACAATAGTTGTAATCACTGTCTTCAGAGTGATCAGCAGAGCTTTATTGGTTAGCAGAAATTCCAAGAGGTTCTCCTTGTTTTGGAAGACAGTTTGAGACATTGAAGATCGCTGTTAGGGTGGGAAAGTCCATTGGCTCAAAATTTCTGTAGTGTGTTATACACGGCTCTAGCTCGAGTAGCAATTGCTTTTTGTTTTCGCCTGTGGTCTATATATGGTTCAGATTCCATACTGGTTCAGTACTCTCCCATTTCGATTGCTAATACTGCTTGCTTACAGCAAGACGACAGTTCCTTTTCTTTTTCTCATCTGTCTTTACATAAAGTTTACAACTTACAATCAAAGCAGGACTCTCGCCTATGCTCAATTTCAGTTTCGCTGAATTCTGGAAGCCAATAGCTATTAAAATTTCACCGTCGAAATAACTCCGTTATATGCTTTCATCTTATTACTGTGACTTGGAATTGTAGCTTATAAACTGTTCTTAATAAAGCATTCACAAAAGTCTTCATAATAAACTTTAAAAAACAAGACTGAAATGCACATCCAAAATCAAAAAGCTTTGTGTAAGTTCGAAATCATGTCGGAGAAAGCTCGTGAATTCGTCTTTCCACTTCTAAGAGCACGTGTCTGTTCTTACCGCGTAGAAGGCTCGTCACAGCAAAGATAGAAACATAATAATGATGCGTATATTTCTAGTGCGCGTGTCCATGTTGTTCTACATTCTCGGCAAGGGCGATGAAACCACGTTAGTAAGATCTACTTTCATTTCTTTCTAGGTAACTCATTGGCGCCAAATTTCTCCCAAGTCGTACAAAAACTTATCCTGCTGCACTGTCCAGGCCTTGCGTGAGCACTGCGTAACTAACTGCAGAATCTCATTAGAAGGGTTCTACAACAGTTCATGTGCTCTTTCCAAATCCACGTCTAATTCAGTTTAACAGCTATGCAGCTGCGCTTCTGTTTATTAACTTCCACGAAATATTCAGCAGTCTGAAGAATTAACCTAATTGCGTAAGATACTTTGAAAGTGTTTCAACTCGCCAATCGTGTTCTGCAGTTTAATTTTAGTTTGGTTTTCAATCCTGTATCGTAATGATTTCATTTGCTGTGAATAGTCTCCGACTTTAGACATGACTAAATTTCTCATTCAGTAGTGAGGGGGAAAAAGAAACCCTTGCTCAATAAATTTCGGAAATTGAATTTTCATTAATGTCACTTTCTCTCTCCCTGCTGAGCATAAAACTTACATATAAGTTGAGTAGAAAATAAATCTATTGGAAAGCTCAAATTAATAACCTTATTTGAATTAAATATATATATATAGATTTTCACATTGCAAAACTTTTCTTGTAATGGATGGTCTTTTTACTACTTCAACACTGGATTTGATATTTTAACTAAAGTTACAAACAACAAAGCTTGGTTAATACAAATGAATATAACTTACATATAAATATGATGGGCAAGGAGATCGTACAATTTGGGATATGTACACTGTACTTGTGTGTCATTAGCCTCGTTTTTGTGATCATTCTTTCCACAAAAGTAACGGACGCAAATTATGTAATGATATTGTACATATTTTCAAGTAAATGTGGTTTATTTGTAGGCATTGTAATTGTATTTGACATGTGTTTCAGCAAACATGAGAAAGAACTTAGTAACGGAACGATGAAAAGTGACCGTAAAATTAAAGGTATTTCTTCCAAGCAGATTGTTTCTTTACACACGTTTCAGTGGCATGACTGGTATAGACACTTGGCCATGCAGCCCGAAATTGGAAGCTACACCCCCCTAGAAGTCCAGTAAAAGCACGCTGCCTTCAGGTTCACAGCGTCATGGCTTGTCACTAATGCAGGAATTAATAATATAAAACGGTCTGTAGTAGTAACAGCTACAATAGGCCTTTTTGAGAAGTTGGTAAACCTATAATAATTAACTCTGATGTATTTCCATTAGAAACCAACTTCTTATCTCACTACTCATTGCATTACTGTGTGTATTGAATTCTTCATAATTGAGTTGAGAGAAAACATTGGGGAAAATTATGAAGCAAATTCTGGGTGTGTTATATAGAATCCTGGTATAGATGTTTGATCGTCGCTTAATTTTTATTTATTTATTTAGTTAGTTCTTTCTCATGTTTGTGAACATCAAGCATATTACACCAAAGTCTCAAAATGCATTAAAAAGGGAATCCGGTACCTTTGTTGTAAAACACGAACTGGGTTTATATTGATTTTTTTTTTTGTTTTTTGTTTACTAAAGATGATCTACCAAAGCTTGTAATACAATAAAACAAAAGAATAATAATACATTTCACTTGGTAACAGCATTTGGCGTATTATTTCTTTCTCTTTTAAGCAACCTATCTGCAACGCAGGGTAGAGAGAGACTTAACGAAAGGAGGTAGAATCTGACTTGGGTTCAGCGACCGATTTATTGGGCCATTTTTATTCTGGTGATAAATTATTCTTGTATTGGCCCTAAAATTTGATGCGTAAGTGGGGAGAGGAAGGAGGAAAAGGAAGAAAACGAGTGAGATTACGGGTAGGGAAGTTAAATAATTGTATTTTACGTGTTTTGAAAACACTACAAAGTTACCGAGCAAATTATTAGTATGAAGTCAGTGTTTAATGAAGTAACACTTTTATTTATTAAGCTAATCACTATTATCATCGATAACTTAATTATTCATTTCATCACTCCTGCCACAGTAGGTAAGATTTCAACAGATGACAAAGTACCAAAGATTTGTGCTGATGCGCGCTAACCAAACACATCATAACACGCATTCAAACTGATAAGTATAACTCAAATTGAGATAGTACATACCACTCGTTTGAGGAGTTTCTATTATTTATAATTTGTTTTGTGTGTGTAAATTTACTGCAGTGTGTTGTGCTACCGTATATATTACTAATTTCATCAGATGTTAACGTATATGTAGTTTCTTTTTCTGTTTTCCAAGTGCCGAGGAACACAGTGGTGTGTTGCAAAGCTAGTTACAAGTGATATAAAAATTATACAACCTACCGTACGATCAAAATCACTCGTAAAGCCATTGGTGTATCATGGTGTCATACCAGTCGACATGTACTGTCTGCACGCTCTTTCTCTCCTAATATCTTCCGTCAGATTCTATCTATAGATGTAAACGAGTTGCGCAAATGTCTTCATGCTTGGCTGATGCTCTACGTTAGTGAATTGTTATTAACACCCTTAATGAGCTTGAGCTGGTGAGCTAAGTACGGCACCTACAGTTTTTGGTAAACTATGCTCCGAGCCAGTTCGTTCAATGGATCTCTGCGGGAATTTAACCCGTAACCACGCGCGAGCAAAGCGACCGCACTAACTCGGCCACTCCAAGGTCTGATGCTCTACGTGTTGTACTATACACTTAGTTATTGCAACTCCTAGATCAAAGGTCGTAACCCGGTTTGTGAATACACATGAGTCTCAAAACTTACGGGTGATCTTAAGGTGTTTTTCGGTCAGTGATCGTACCCTTTTTATGTAAATTGAGGTCTGTCTTTGACTTTTGAACGTAAGAAATCTTTGTGAATAAAGCCTGTGAATGCCATTGTGATTTTTTACTGAAGTTGTCGCCATTAAAACAGAATAAGGAAACTCCCTAGATCAGTGTTTACAATTTTGTCATTAAAACGTTATTCCAAATCTTGTACTCGGGTCTGCTTCACTTCTACGCGAAACACTGGCTGCAGGCACTTCAACTTTAACGTAAAGAATGACGTCACAACATATGTTGGATGAATATATAGTCTTGAACATCACTCGGTGTCTGCTTAAAAGCTGTATATATATCCTCTGATCGTAGTGCTGGCCTTACATATCCTAGAATTAACATCGATTTCCCGTCGTGTGTGAATAGCATGAAGCTGCCCGAGGGAAACCGAAGACATTGCTAAACTGTTCCAGTTCCTTTGAGGAACCTGACCAGGAATTATTCGAAAACGAACTAATCGAAACCAACCAGACTTCACACATACAATTACCTTCACCGACTGCAAGAAAACCAAAGTGACCGGTTGAAACCTAAGGTCACTTTACCTGAAAACCTAACATTGGGCGCATTCAACGGACTAAAGGCCACTTTAGACGATCTAATTTCTCGTACGATCCCTCGTGTGCAATCCCATCGGTTACATTCTTTGATCGTGTAAAGCGCAGATCGTATGATTTTTCATGCTATCTCCGATGTGTTCTCTAAATAGAAACGGTCCTATTTTTCGTACAATCTCTGACAGCGCCCCTACTGGCAATATAGCGTCCTTTCCTATTCGGCTGTTTGGTTATGGATTACGAAAGAGAACATATTAATGTTATTACTTGATGCAGAAATTAACATACATAATGGCATAATAAACTATTACAGGTATAAAGATATAAAACAGTGTTTTTAAGGGAAGTGTAAAAAGGTCGGTGATACTGCAGTACAGCTACTTCTGCTATAGAGGACTGGCAATACCTCAAAATGCTACGTTTTGCATTCTTCTAACCATAAAAGGTACTAAATACGTGAGAAATATGTTTAAAAGTATAAAGACAAAGTTCTGATGTGATCTAATAGCTACTGCTTTTCCTATATATTGTGCAATGCAGTTAAGGCGATTTTCATTGTTGTGCGTAGAGGATACCGGTATCTTTGCAATCATGTTCCTCCCCAATTATTTTGATAAACATATATGTTCTGTGCATCCGAAATAATGAAATACATTGAACAGTAATTACACAAGTAGACATAATGTAAGTAGTGTCGACGTCAACCCAGAGCTGTGCAAGTCAATGCATGAGCTAGGTAATTAATCGAACGAACTAATTTTTATTCAAGGGTTTAGACAGCTGACCCACCCTATTCACACCTATATACCTTGTATGAAATGAGGCTATAAATCATATAAAATCTACATTACTCCTCATTTTTGTATTTTGCAAGTATTTCATGCTTATAGGAACGTAAAACGTAGCATTTTGAGGCGTTTCCAGTGCTCTGTGATAGAAGTAGTTAAACCGCAATGTTACTAATTGCCCCCATATGTATTAATAGGAGTTAATATATCGCGATTTATATACTTTTGAAGTGCTGTTAATGTCACATATCTTGTTAACTCAGGAATATTGTAAAAACAAAACACACATGACTCCGAACTTATCACCGAAGACAGCAAAATTTTCAACGTTTTTTGTGTCCGCATTGAAATATCTTTATCGAAGTACAGAAGTAAAACTACGACAATTTCGTTACCACTGAAACCTAGTAGAAGTTAGATTCTCTTGGTAGAAGAATTTGACATTGTTGCGTCAAGATTAATTGTTATCAATATTTTAATTTTTTTCAATTTTTTAAATGGGTTATATCTGTGGCATAATTATCCTAAAAGCCTGAGGTGTCACAACTATAAACTCCAGCAGTTACATCATTATCCCCTCGTATCCAAAATTGTACCGTGTAAAACACTATACAATATTGTATGATTTATCGTACGAGAAATTGTACCGTCTAAAGCGGCCTTAAGCGCTGAGAGAGCATTTTAATCATATTGGTTGCTACCTATAGGCAAACCAATAAGATTAAAGTGCCCTCTAGGCACACCAATAAGATTCAAGTGCTCTCTCAGCGCGTAGTCCGCTGAATGCGCCCATTCTGACCAACACCTGACCGGGAATAACTCGAAAATGAATTAATCGAAACTGACCAAACTTCACATATACAATTTCCATCTCCAACTGCATCAACCACATGGAAATTGAAGTGCTCAAACGAAACCTAAATACACCTGATCTATCTTTTTACTAGCAAAATTTATTCCAACCCTCACACAGAAACCTTTCCTTATATCACCCCCAAAACTGGCACAAAGAAATCCCACTTGCTTTATCGATTTAAACAACAAGGTGGTCCAAAAACTGTCTTACAGTTTCTTTATTTACTGGATATTGACCAGCCCTTATATGAAAATGGTTTGCTACATCTTAATTTACAAATATCATTTCCATTATTAGCTCTGGACCACACAACAAGATGCTCAAAAGAAACCTAAAGGTACGTGGGGATACCTGAAAGCCTCATTTACTACCCCGACTTTGATCAACCCTCGCACAAAGACAATTTAAGGTCAGTGTATCACTGTTGGGTCATTCCAAGAGAATTCACCAGGTGATGATTGCCGCACCATTAAAAAAAAATGTAAATAATTTGTTATTCATATGAACTTCAAAGTAACAAAAACCAGTATTTTTTTTTTATTCAACAGCGGGGAAAAGAGATGAAAGGGGAAAGGAAATTTTTCACATGGGACGTCTATCCGCCTTTTTGAATAACTCGAGTTCCATAAGAGATACTGGAATGGAACAAAAAACTTATTTTATTCTGATAACAAAAAATTTACAAAACAGCCTTGAATATGTATTTGTATTTTGTGCAATTTTTGATCAGTAAAAAGTGAACCTGAATTTTGGAGTATCCCTTTCATTTGTTTACAAAATGCCTCCACTCAGAGGTCATTATATCCATATTATTAAATTTGAAATTAAATGTTCTCCTTTTCGGTAAATAATGTCTAAACACAGTAAAGTTTATATACTTCAAGGTCATTTTTCTCAAAAGGAGGTTTATTTAAAAATTATTTATTTATTTTTTTACCACGAAAACCCCAAACCTATTTGCGTTTAATCCCAAAACTTCATCACAGTACTTTGCCCAATTTTTGAGAAATGAATTTTCAAAACTTGGATTATGCGCTATTTTCAAGAACACTAATTACTGCAAAAATGTCCTCTACATAGCCATTAAGCCGGCTGAGCAGTCTGCGGCGGTAGGCCATCAGCTCAGAGGTCCCGGGTTCGAGTCCCGACAGGGGCATGGGTGTGGATTTTAACAGCTAAAGGGCGAAGGGTGACGGGCCGAAGTCCAAAGTTACTAGACTGGCCCATATATAAATACAGTTTACAAAGTTTTAACTTAGCCATTAAATCTCGTTTTGCAGTCAATTCAATCATATTGGAGTCCAAATCTATCATACAATGTTTTATGTTGCAAAAGGTTTACTGAGCAAGTCATCCATATGTAAATTTGTTGCGTAAATCGATACTAGGTTATGCCATAAATCAATTCAATTCGACACTTATGAAACGAATTAATCTAAGGGAAATTTATTTAGCATTACATTTCCTCAATGCTCATTCTCACAATTCTATCAATAATAGAGACACAGGCAACACAATCTTCGAGCATTGGTTTGTGCTAATTTCCATTCAGTCGCATCTTTGAAAGCATCGTATTAAGCTGCGTTGGAAACGCTTTCTGCTCTGCATTTATTTTTTTTTAAGATCTCTACACAGAATTTGTAACTCAGGCACGAGAATAGGAATTTCTGCAGTTGCTTCTCTTCGTTCAAAATAATGTACGTAATAAGAGATGCAGACAGCTGCATAGGCACTTCACATACCCTTAGAAAGGTGACAACGTTTTGCAAAAGATTTGATTGCAGAATGGAAGGAGAAAAGACAGAGGAATGGTAATGCGGAGCATTCATGTTCCCAACTGAACACACAAAATTAGCTTCCTTACAAGAATGATTTAAAATCATAATCTACTTGACGTATTCACATCTTTCTGTGGCAATGTAACATTTATCAAAGTGCTCAAGAGTATTATTCATCCCTAATTCGCAAACACACCCCTCTAGATTGAACTCTATACTTAACTTCTTTCTAGCTATTGCACGCTAGAATAGAAATTATATCGGACTTCATTAGAAAAGAAAATGACGTAATCACAGACGAAAGGTCGAGAGAGCGAAGGCAGGTCAGAGTCAGGCACTACCCTGCTTCGGGCTTACTTTCGTAAATCACATAGCATCGACGAATAGCATGCATGGAAACAGGACCGAGAAAAAGGGTAATGCCAGATCAACTAAAACGACAGAATCGAACCAGAGAGAAAAGAAAGGGAGTGAGTGCGCGGAGGCAGCAGGAAAGTCACTCTTAAACACACTAAAATCGCATACGCGGAGACGCCGAGATCAAAAGATAACTCACGTGTAGAAACATGGCGGGGAAACACGCAGATACTCTCAGAACATGACGTAAAGAAACAATCTTCTAAAAGAAAGCAGCTCACACCACATTCTCAGAGGCCGAGCCATATGCTCATATGCGATGCAGAAAGAAAGAAAAAGAACCAAGCAGCGTAAGCGTTGCATGCTATTCGTCGATGCTATGTGATTTACGAAAGTAAGCCCCAAGCGGGTTAGTACCTGGCTCTGACCTACCTTCGCTCTCTCGGCCTTTCGTCTGTGTTTACGTCGTTTTCTTTTCTAGTGAAGTCCGATATAATTTATTTTTTTGGCCCTCGTTTGTGGCGGTATTTCTTTTGTATTGTAACAGATCGCTGGGTCGGAGGTTATTCAGGTGACGTCACCCAGCCGGGGTGGTGACAAAGCGCCACTTCTTGGTTGGCGTTTCCTGAAATACACAGCCTGACTTCCGTCAGTGTTGCTTGAGAGTTACAATGAAAAGAGATACTTACAGCAACACAACGTAGTACTGTTCCTTATCACGAAAGCTGGAACTGAATCGACAAGAGTAACTGGAACAGTGAACGAACAGTACTCGAACTTGGGAAATCTCGGTCCTGAGCTGGCATGCCTGCGAGGTTGGCAGGACAATGGATGTGCCTCTGGCCACAGCGTTCCCGAAAATCCCAGCGAACAAGTATATCTGCAACAATACTATTATTTTATATATACCGTTACTAGGTGCTACTTACATAACATTGTCAACAAATCTCGGTGGCTGAGTGCTCACTTCTGGTGCTTGGGGTCCTCGGTTTGATCCAAGGTCATGCCATGTGGGCTTTGTGGTGGACAAACACCGTGTGCCTGAGTTTTCTCGGAGTTCTTCTGTTTCCTCCCACTTTCTTCATTCCACTAATTTTCCCATCACTCATACAGCCTGAGGCAAAGTTGTCTAAAGGCCTTAAATAAAATTCAAAAAAATCATGGTATCCATTTTTGATGCGATAGTCATTGTAATTTTTTCTAATGTGTAATCTAAAACAGTTTAGTTTAGTTTACATTCCTGATAGGCTTAATCCATCACAAGAGTCTCTGCGAGCGCTCTTTCATGGACAGAAATGGGAGAGGTAGCGTGTAGGGCTTGCCCAGGTTAGCGGAACAACATGTAGCGAAACTTGAAAACTTAAATATGGTAGAGAGCATGTAAAATGTATTTGTTTTGTCTATGAAGAAATGTGTGGCAGAACCCAGAGAACGAAAACAGGTTTAATATGTTGTAATTCCCGTATATTACAGATGCTTAAACTATGCGTTAAAAAAAATACAATGTTCTGCAGCAGGAGTCACTAGTCAGGCGGCGGTATTTTGGCCTTCTCATATGTTAACACACACATTTCAATTTTTGCTAATTGGTACTATGAACAAATTAACAGAGTATTGATTGATTGATTCGTATCAAAACAAAATCCAGTGTGCTAACATGTTGATACCTTTTTGGTTGATAATTTCATAATCGCTTGAAATCAACTCCGCTGACCTGTACATTGCTTACTTGAGGTGGAAAAAACTCTTTCAACGCCAGGTATATACATTAAGTTTATATACGTTCAATAAAACTCAAATTCCAAACGCCAGTGCAGTTAGCAGGGAAGGTTCCGAACATTCGACTCGAAAATTTGACAATTCCTTGCCCATTTCATGCAGCATAATTCAATAGTGACCAGAATTTTAGCTACTTACAACAAGGACGAGCCGCAGGGAAAGAGTTGAAAGTTCTCATTATAAAATTCATACAATCGCAATAGTTTCTACACTTTTAACGTTGCCAAATTATGTTTCCTGATGTGCAAAATATTTTTAAAGTTCAAAATTGTTGTCAACATTATCAGTCATTATCTGGAGAAAAAAAAAATGGGCCTCAAGTACTCGTACCTTGTTACGAATAAACATAGTGAGCGCCAAAGTTGAATACGTAGTAATTGCACCTTCCTGGAAGACTGATTCCTCGTTATTGGAAAGCACTGGTTACAAATATGTTTCGTGGCAAACTAGAAATTCATATATACTTGCGTGTATGTCGAAAGTAGTCCCCGTGGATTAACCGTTCTTAAAAAAAAAAAAAAAAAAAAAATCACGAAATCTACTATCAAACTCATAAGTATATTTGAAAAGTAGCCTCTCAATGTAAATTCTGTCATTTTGCAAATTAAAAATTAATATCTGTTTTTAATGGAAGATACTGTTTTGATAAGCTTTTGTCTTGTATAAAATATTTTCGTTCGTAATAATATACTTCAACAATTCTGCAAATCGTGATAATGTTCAGAACAATTTCAACTTTATTCCATCTCAGTAGCTTAAACATCAGGAAATAAATTTGTCAAGTTGTATGAATTTTGTAATTAAAATTTTACGTTTTAACGAGTTTTCTTTGCCTTTCTCTGTGTCAGTAGGTACCTGTAAAGCTTTGGCTGGACAGCGAGGTCTCTCTAGGGCAAACACTAAAGCTAAATGTACTTAAATGATAGTACAGACCGTAGTACATGCATTATGAATTAAGAGCATAAATTGGTAAAAGATTTAATTTATAAGGCTCTATTTCCGTTCACGTATTGTATTAAACGTGAAAGAATGCTTACGAGAATAAAGGTCTAATAAGTCTTTAAGTGCATGTTCTGAATAGAGGTTCTAATAATAAACTTGAACAGCTTCTCTAGTCCAAGATTTCGAGCCTTTCCTGGTTAGACACACTGACTCTAGCACTTCAAAAATTTGCTATGAGACACCTGACAAGCTGAAAAAGACATGGTGGTGGTGTTGCTCTAAGCTATACTATGTCGGTAGAACGCCCTCATTTCAACAAAACATCAAAGTCCATCAATCCATTTGCTCACAAATAGTAGTTAGCAGGGCTCGAAATGGAAATGTTCACGAGACGGAACGCTTTACCTTCCTTAACATGCTTTTTTTCTTGTTTGCCTACGATTACCATATTGATGAGACGCCGCTCCGGTCCATTTCGAGGCCTGGTAGTCTTTCTCTTAGCGGTGAATGCCGACTTTGAATCCCATGCTGAGCCAGTGTATTTAAATAAAATAAAAATAATAAAAGTTTGGCATCATTGCAATGACATAAATGTCCAAACAAGGAATATACTGTAACGTCTATTGGACATTGGTTCGTGCTGGGGAAATTCAATGCCCTCTGGCAACACTGTTGATAGTGGTGATGGAGACGTTCAAATATTATACACATATTTTTAGTAAGTTTAGACCTTCTTCTCTTGTTCTTAGGTAAGCCCGTGTCACATTTCTTTCGTGATTTCGAAGTCGAACAGTAATGTAATGCTTTTTTTTTTTAACTGCTTGTTCCGTTGATATTTTATGTTCATGTGTGTGTCTTGTCTTCTACGAACTTGTTTCGTTGGCTTTTTGCTTTATTTCTTTTATTGTTTTATCAAAATTATGAGCACCAAAAATGCCAGCACTTGTAGAGCGCACTATCTCGCGTGCATGTTTGTCTTTCTGATTTCTCCTCCCTATTGTCAGCAAATATAACACAGCTTGAACCTCTCGACCCTTCAATGTTTTCGCAATACTTGAACGTATCCTGGCTGTATATTTAACTTCTGCCTGCCTCACCATGTCGTTTTCAACGAAAAGGTGGAAAAACTTCGGGTGCAAACAATTTAAATTTTCCCAGAAAGTTCGACTTTGTTCTTTTTCGTTGACAATGACATAATGAGGTAGACAGAGATAAAATACACTCCCCACCAACAGCGTTACATTGCAATATTAAAGAAAAAATACTACTAATACTCTTACACAAAAACTCTAGGGTTTTAGGTAGTTGCCGACGTTCAATGAACAGTCATGCAGGCTTTCCAGTGACAGTGGGAAATGTTACAGTTTTACGTAAATGGATTTTGTGCATGGATATACCGTAGTGTAACCCAGTAGGATGTAACAGAATTCGACCCATAAACTTGGAGCGATGACAGTACATAAAAAAATAAGAAAGAAAAAAAGCTATGGTCAGTGGCGTGGAAAAAATGAACTTATAGAGCAAAGTATTTCCAATACCATTAAGGGTAGAACTGAGGTGGCACATTATGGTGGAACGTGTGAAATAAACACTCAATAATTAGTGATCAACCTAAGTTTAGAAACGCGGTTTTTCACACTCAAATTGATGTCCTATGATTCATTTTCTCAATTACCATTTTTAGGAGGGGACCTTGTTATCACCATATTGTAATGATGCGCGTTCGTCACCACAAAACACATTCATAAAAGTAAACAAATAGTAAAAGTGAGTACTACAGAACGTGAACGTGTGTACTACGAATGTTGCAACCAGTGTAAACAACAGCAGACGACAACAACCACTCGACAAGGAAGCCGAAGCTGGAGTTGGCGTCAACATCGGAGGACCACAGCCTTTTGGAAATCAATTAATACCAGGACTCCATTGGAAAGAGTATCACTCCTTCCCGGGTGGTCAACTCCTCCCCCTTAAACCGTTCTCGGTTGCTCGGTCCGGAACAAACTCCTGCACATCCAGACTCTAGGTTTGGTGTGTAACCTAAGACACTCGTCCCGCAACATCTGCCTTCGATTCGCTCGGAGACAGGGCATTCTTGAAGGCACTCATCTGCTCGGTGTGGTGCTCGGTATCTCTCTCACCCAAGATGAGAAACCAATCATAAAAAAAGAAGACTGTATACCCTTTTACTATTCATTATTTGTAAATAAGTTTGGGACGGTGTTTTTGTTAACACAATACTTGTACACATTTTGTAATAAAACCTAGTGTATGGGCAGAAAACGCAGTTCCCATGTATCTGTTAGCTCTACCTATAAAGTTTATTATTGGCTTCCAAAAGGAATAAACGAAGGAACATTGCGTGGTGGAGTAGTTTTTTCTTGAACTAGTACCCAAAATGTGCCAAAGCGAGCGCCGTGCCCAAAACCAGGACAGTGTGTACAAGTAATGCAAAAGTCGAAACGTGTCAAGTGGGTTTTATCGTAAAGACATTACTTATTTTCAGTTTGACTTTTAGAAGATCAAGATTTTTTTTACTTCAGTTACGTTCTATGGCATAGTTATTTGGAAAAACAAATTTAAGTGATAAAATTAAATATATTAGATCATATTAACTCAAAAATGCCAGTTACTAGATCCGGAAATAGGACAGGTTATTCGGAATCAGATTCAAATACGGACTCTGATGAAGGCGATACAATGGCAACTAAACCCTCATTTAATCTACCGCATCTCACAAAATTGTCAGGACGTGTAAACGAGGATCCGGACAGATTTTTCATCTAATTTGAGCATCTGTCAAAACTTTAGGGTTGGGACGACATAAAGAAAAAAAAGACTCCCAATGTATCTACAGTATAATGCTCAAGATATGGTTTCCTTGAACTTGTCTATAAACAACTAAAAGACAAATTAGTGAGCTTAAGTAGACCAAAAATACGTCACAACAAAGCCGAGATGGAAATTAATATGGTGCAACAGGAGGCAGATGAACCAATTGATGCATACTTTATTTGTAAATTACGTGCCATACGCCATAATTTACCAGAAGCGAGTGGAGAAGAAAAGTACACTATTTTTCGCTTGGATTAACGAAGAATTTTCTGAAAAACATCGCATTGGAGACGTACACATCAGTTAAGGACTTGCAGAAGAAACTGCATGCTCTAGAAAAATCAAACAATCTTTTGGAAAAAGATAATTCGTAGAACGCTCACAGGCTTTACGAGTTATGACAGAACAAGGTCCTCAACACCTAAATTCTCTGAATCCTGGTTACCAAATTTCGTTTTAACAAGTACCAAATTTCCAAAATGTACCTCAACAATTCCCAAAATCTGAACCAACAAGTACCAAATTTACAACCATCATTTTGTCAAAAATCCTAGTATCCACCAGCCAAATAACCAAAATCCAAACTATACGTTGCTTCCTATGAATCGTCAAATACGAAGAGATCTTGAACAAGCTCCTATTACTCTAGTTGACACCTCACCACCTACTAAGCCGTTACACAAAATACCTATGACCTTATGGATCCTAACAAAACTGATAACCAACACCCTTTGATACAGGCAATAAATACCCAAACCCCGCATTATTCGGCATATAAGTTACTTCCAATGGATAGTCAAATCATGAGAAATCAATAAGACCCTATCGCTATAATAGATACAGTTCCTCCTAGCAAACCCATAAATAAATTTCTTTATAACCTTATGGCACCTCAGGACTTAAAGCACCCTAACAAACCTTTCAATTTTGAGAATTCTCAACTCCAACCTGCCCAAAAGAATAAAAGAACCATGGACGACCTGACACATACATTAGCTGAATTATCATTAATTGTGATGAAGAACAACACAGATCAGAGACCCTACTACAAGAAAAATGGAAAACAGGATAGCAAAAATTTCTATAAAAAAATGGAAACAACAAGAACAAGCAAGATGGCGAAAAATGGAACAAACAAGAAAACAACAGCGGTACTATCTCTTTATGTGCAGTATGTTTTAAGAGAGGGCACTCCGCCCACATATGCTGGCACAGGGAAAAGAAAAATGAAGATTCGGAAAACTAGTTAGTGAGCCCCAAGTCACTCCGGTCTAAAAGGGTCTGAGGGTGCAAAGAAGAAACAGAACACTAAACATACCACCCAAGGATCTGCCGCACAAAAAAGAAGAGAAGACAAACAAATGGACCAAGGACCTACCGCCAAGCAGAAGAATAAACAAACGTACCAAGGACCTGTCGCCAAGCAGATTAAAAAAACATACCAAGAACCTGCCCCCAAACAGAAGAATAAATAAACATACCAAGAACTTGCCGTTAAGCAGAAGAATAAACAAACGTACCAAGGACCTGCCGCCAAGCAGAAGAATAAACAAAGGTACCAAGGATCAGCAGCAAAGGAGAAGAATAAACACACCAAGGACCTACCGTAGACGGTCCAGTAGCTAGGATTTATTCTAATCAAGTCGTAGCAGCTGAGCAGAGAGAAACAATCAATTATGATACTGATTAAAATAAATAATTAATTCATATCAAGGTAGTTACAGCAAGCGACAACCACAGAAATGCAAGTTGATTCCCTTTATCAATGGAATTGCAAATAAATAAATTAAATTGAATTATGTTGCTTGAATCAAGTTTAGAATCGGAAACACGACATATTCACATATTTTTCGAATTATAGAAAAAGGATATTACAATCCAATTTTTGGACAGGATATTTTGACGCGACTTCAGACCAAAATCGACATGTACAAAAACGTAATTTCTTTTTATAAGAAAGCAAAAAAAGAAAAAAAAATGCCACAGGTAGGAAAAGAAAAGAGCAGTATTTCTCATGCAGTCATCAACATGATCAAATTGCAAACGTCAGCAAATGTGACCATAACAAAAATATAACTATACTAACAAAGTCGTACTTTTTCCTTCCGGTAAAAGTCAGTGGAAAAGAAAAACAACGATCTGCGTTTTTGTAGGTTCGTTTAATTCAGACTTTGAGAGATCAGCGTGGCCTTGTAGATTTATCAACAAAAATACCTAAAGAGAATCCTACTATTATAGTAGTAATCCCGCGATCTCGAAAAATAAATTTTGCTCAAAATACAGCAGTAAGATACGCCGAGGATAATTTCGAAGAAACGACCCTTAAAATTCACGAAGGAAAAGACAATGAACCCAACAACATTTATAAATATCGTTAAAAAGAAGGAATATTGTAATAGTTGAGATACACTGAAAAACCTTTTGATATTAACCCAGAATTAGCGGCGGAACTAGAAACAAATCTAAATTACTCTACCAATGTAAATATGTTTGCTTATTCGGAAGTGACATCGGATACTTTCGTGGATACACCCATCGTATAAGGATAGACAAGTGTGCCACATTCCACAAAAGGTCGCCACCAGGTGAATCTCCAAATCCAGCTATTGCTCAAAGCCGGAATTATCAAAGAAACTTCTAGTAGAGAATATTGTTCGCCTGTTTTGGTAGTCCGCAAGCTGAACTCGAATGAATTTAGAGTAGACTCGTCTTAAATTTAATAGACTGTAATAAATTTTCAAAGTATCTTAGCATACATTTTCAATCATGAAGATACTCTATGTACTCTAAAGGATAATAATTATATTACAACTTCAGAATTATCAATATCCTATTTTCAAATTAAACTTCATCCGAAGTCGTGGCCTTACATGAGTTTTGAATTGCCACATACAAGACGAACATACCAGTTTGTTCGTTGTACAATGTGTCATTGTACCTCCTCAGTCAGTTTCTATAGTGACTAGAATACTTCTGGAAAGTCTGCCAAATTTAATCACATCGTTTGCCGATGATTTGGTTCTCGGAGATGTAACTGCGAAACAACAATTAGAACATCTCGAAATGTTGATTACAAGGCTGAGGAAACACAATTTTCGAGCCTCACCAAAGGAAATCCATTTATTTTTCCCACGTTTGGACGTGCTGAATTTCCAAGTGTCTGGGAAAGGCATTTCTATATCATCTAAAATTGCACAAAAAATAAGAAAATTTGAAATACCTAAAACTAAACGTCAAATGAAAAGCTTTATCGGTTTTTGCTCATTTTTGAGATCACATATTAGTAGATTTACAAAGAAAGTGGAACAATTTCAACAGCTTTTAACAAAAGGGCCGAAGTTTAAATGAAACGATACTTTATTTAGAGCACCTCTTCAAAAAAACTAAAGACTGATTTTTGAATGCTCCTTTGCTGTCTCATTTCGATGAGAACTTACAAATACACGTCTATAGTGATTGATGCCAGTGCCATAAAAGCGGGTGGGCTCTTAAAGTACTATAACACAGAAACTAAAGAAGAAAATATCGTCTCGTATTGCAGTAGACGCTTGTCAAAATTTGAACAGGCATGCATCATCTGGCAACGATAATTATCTTCATTAATATATGTTTAAATATAGTCTCGATATTACCTTTTAAATAGTTTTTTATTTTATATACGGACAGCAAATGTTTTATTAATTTACAAAATTAACCGGACATGGTCGGAAAATACACCATATACAAGTTATTTCTTTCAGACTATAATTTTGAAATAAGACATAAAGACGCCAAACAACCTACAGATATATTTTCAAGATTAGAACAACGCTCAGAACTCGAAAACCATCCCAATGATGAAGAGATGAGACTGGAAGCGAACAGCGACAAGATTACAGACAATGTTCAATACTCAAAAAACGAAATTGTATTTCGCTCAAACTCATTAGAAGATAATGTATTTTATACACAAGAATTTACACCTGCATACTGAGAGCAGAACAAATATATTTTTTTCAGACATAATAAATACATTACTGGGTATTATTCCAGAAAACCCCTTAACAATGAAGGCTAAAAATAGGATACCATCCTTTATTGTTTAAAGGATGGTATCCTATTTCGAAGACAACAACACCAACGTCATGGAGAAATGTTTTTGCTTTATATACCAGAATCATTAAGGGATCAATGGTACGATTACATACATTCCCATTCGACTCCCGGTCACATAGGGTTCACGAAACTACAGAATGTGCTTACAAAAGCATTATTTTCTATTTTTAAAACAATACGTTGGCTATAAACTTAAAATTGGCAATCCGGTTGGCAAGATTGCTGAGCAGTTCGTATATGATTCGTGCGGTCCTATTCCATTAGGGACCACCAAAAATACATTCACGTGGCTTTGGAATGCTCGACAAGGTATTTAATTGCTAAAGTAGTTGATACTATTTCCGCTGACACAGTAACCAAGTTTATACAACATTACGTAATTATGAAATTTGGTGCGCCACTTACTTTACTTCTAGACTTACATGCGGCCAATACAAGTCATGCTATGAAATCACTTACAAAGAAATACGACTTTGAACTGAAATATAGCCCGGCCTATTACCACAATTTGACAGGATTGGCAGAGGTAGCCATTAAGTCACTGCACACACATGAAAAATTTTATGTCCAAACAGATAAATACCTCTGGCCTGAGTATCTACCACACGCTGTATACCCCCATAATACCTCAATACAGACAAATATGAAGAAGAGTGCCCATTTCCTTCTCATGGGCTACGTGCCGCGCTCATATTCAGACTGTCAGTTAGGTGTTGTACCTCATACACAGGTGCCCAGACAGGAATTACCAAAAATACGGGAAGAGGCAGCCCAAAACGTACATAAACATTACTTGAACACGAAAAAAATTACGATAAAGTTCATAAACAGACTGAATTTTCTGTGGGAAGCGATGTCTTAGTTTACTTCTCTAGAAGACAGAAGGACATACCAGAAAATTGGACTAAACAATACGTCGGACCTTGCAAAATTTTAGAAAGGCTCAATCCGAACCTTTACAAAGTTCAATTACCGGCTAATATCAGCAACCAATACAATCAATATCCGTGGATCGGATAAAACCCTTTCATTCTGAAGAAGAACGATAAAGTTTCCAGCAAAATAATAGCAGTTTTTAACAACAGCATCTTTTTCACTATTCGTTGGAGAGAAGTGAAAAAAGAGGGAATAAGATGAGGCAAATCGAAGCAAAAAGCATTTATTTACATATAAACTGCTTATTAAAGCTTTCGCCGCTAGATGGCAATGGGCAACACACTTCAGTACATCGACACCAGCACCAACTACCGACACGGATTGGTACTAGAAGCAATATACTTATAATCAATACATACCATACGAAAAGAGAAGCAAAAGGAGATGAAAATAGAAAATTGGGAAATTATTTTTCTACTTACCATAACTACCAGATGATAAATGAAATACACCGATCACCATTTTCATCAGCTATTTTTCTTAATCAAATTCACTATATCCTTATCTGATAATACAGCAATATATGTGTCTATAACAGTTTAGTTGCTTAAACACTTCTATATCTTCTACAGTTATATTCAGAATAAAACTGAAACCACGCACTATCTTTTTCACATTCAAAGGATCAACACCTCGATTTCTAGAGAAATTTCTAACTCTTTTTAAGTATTTATCAAAACGAACCCTCATTTTTTACTATCTGATAGAACTGAAAACATTAATGAAGAATACATAAAAGCACAAATAAGCATTTTTCTTTCTTTTTCCATAGGACGGCCACTGCACTCAAAGAACATCAAACTCAAGATGTGAGAGTCAGCAATAGTAACTCTACTGCATCTTATATTCTTATTACACAAAGGAACAAGCGAATTTGTCTTCATACAATATGGAATATCAATGGGAAAGATATGAGGACATAGAATTTATTCCATATCGCTTGTATATGGATTTTACAGCTGTTCACATACAGAATACTTCCTGTAGTGGCTACGAACAATTAATACAAATCCTTCATCAAAGAGAAAAGCAAGTTGTGAATAAAATATCAGATATTATACCTTGTGATATCAAAACTGGATGCGTAAAAAGATGAAAAAGAATGCTGTTCAGTAAGTTATTCTATCAGGATTGGCAAACTTCGCGTTGAGCGGTTATAACATGTACGAAACACATAAGCTAAAAAAGGCAGTATCCCAGTTACAACAACAAAATGAGTATCTCAGTGCTCAGATACAAAATATAAAGGAAAGCAATTTTCAGCTAACTCATTTAGTAGAGTGGCAGTGGAAAAATTAATTAGTCAAGTCCATAGCGAAGTATTACAATTAATGTGTACTACTGCTACAAACGAACGGTTCCTGATAACTCTTCTCAATTCCAGATACTCGAACAGCATTTTGACAACATCATCCAGAATCTTTTGCAAAATACTGTTACGGATGTATTAATCTGGCCGGTTCTAGCGAAAGAGATAATAGCAAATAATCCTAAACTCAGAGATCCATTGATTTATGAAGACATAGAAATCTTTTATCAAAGTTTCAAAAGCTTTCTCTTATCTTTCGATCCAGTGCTAGCAAATTTAGATATCATTATACCAACACCACTTGTAAAACGCAACTATTATCTTTTGCTCTACAGAATTTTTAATAATGGCTTTCTGTCAGAAACTATTTAAAAATTAGTACTCCCTGATTATGCTACTAAAACAAACACAGCTACTTTTGAAGTTAATTAACATTATGCCAACAACATCAATTATTTAGACTTAGCAAAATTAACGAGAACGACTGTCTATATGACTAAATATTCAGAAATACTACTAAAAATTGCCAAATCAAACCGCAATTATCGTCTCTAGAGGAATTCTATACCTACACGCTAGCCAGTATACACATTTCAACAAGGAAGGGTATTTATATTTTGCGTCAACACAATCAGATAAAGCAAAACGAAACAATCTCCACAGTATATATATGGTGTTATAGGAAAGTATGCATGAGTATGGTATACAACGAAATTAAAACTGCAAAGAAACAGCATTTATACTTGAAAAATACACAATATCATGGTTGCAATATCACAAACGGATACAAGCCCGAATTATATCAAAAACAAAATAAAGTGTGAACCCCCCAGAATGGAGCTTAATAGGGTATATAGTCACCCCTAGGAGCGATACAAGTCTGACAAGAATGCTGCATAGTATGGACAGATGCAGCGAAAAAATCTTGTGGCAGTAGCTCCCATTATTCATGCAGAGCTATTGTGAGAGCATCAAATGAGATGGGTGGCCGTGGTCGCAAAGCAACTCGCCTTGCTAGGTTGTCCCAAACATGTTCAGTTAGATTTAAGGCCGGTTAACGCACTTGTCAGTCTAAAAGAACAATAGCTCTAGTTTTTAAAAAAGTAGACCACCAATACAGCTCTATGAGGGCGGGCATTGTCATTGATCAGGAAGAAATTTTCTCCCACATGCTGCCGAAACTCTCTCAAATGTACTGTCAAGATCTGATCGCGATATCTGGTAGCAGTTATGCCTTGTCCATTGACTCTGGTGGTTTCACGTAGAGGCGTTCTTCAGGTGCTGCTAATGCTGGCCCAACCCATCAATCCGCCACTTCCGTATTGATCACCTTCAGTTATCTTGGAAGGATTATATTCCGTTCCCTGTTCTCCCCAGATGATGCACCGTCGAGAATCAGACTATAGAGTAAACCACGTCTCATCACTGAATAATACGAACGTCCAATTTACATCTGCCCAATGACTATGATCTCGACAACATTGTAGATGATTCCTTCTCTGATCAGCGTTCAAAGGTACACAAACTACCGGTCACCTTGCATACAGTCATCTTCCCCAAGCCTTCTACCCACAGTTTTCCGAGTTATCTGCCTTCCTGTTGCAGCAGCGTGGTCTGATGCCAGTTGACGGATGCTACTCCAATTGTGGCGCCTGGTTTCATCAGCAAATAACGATCTTCGCTTCCATATATAACTCTTGAGTGTCCTTGACTGGTCTTCTGGACGTGTCTTCAGTGCCAATCAACAGTCTCCTAGGACGATTAACCACTGAGGAATTCACTCTGAACTATCTGACTACTCTGGTCTGTGACTGTGCAGCTTCAAGTTTTCCATGGTTTTCCAGCGTAAAGCGTCATTTAACAGTCGTCTTTTAGTCGTTTCTAAGCTGTTCAGTATCATTGGTATCATCTTCCTTTAAGAAACAATGATAATCAACACCTTCGTATACTTTAGTAGACGTCATTTTTACAGCCTAGGGCTGCAACCACTTGCTATACTAGCGCCAACCCTTCGTTTCTACCATTAACTATGTCTTTCTACATTAAAACGGATAGAAATATGTTTTTGACCATGCATAGATGTCATACCATATTTTAAAACAATTATTTATCATTTGCAAATTTTGGACACTAGTGTATAAGAAAAGATCAAAATCCTTTAAATACATATTACTTCAAATATCAAGACTTCGACAGAATTATTACTGATAATCTTAATCTGCCAAGTAGACAAACTGGCGAATTTTAACTTGAATACTTTAACCTACCTGAAAATGAATCCAGTAACTTTACATTTAGTCTTCAGGCATTACAGCAATCAGTAACTTCATTAAAAGCGTTAATTAACCATGAGAAAAATGAATTGCCTAACAAATTATCGGACTTGCATTTACATGTTCTATTTCCATGGTCTACCCTTGCTTTAGTTATAATAATTCTTATTCTATTCCTTATAATAACAATCATTTTATGCATTATGTACGACAGGACGAAAAAGTCGCAAAATAAGTGAACTTTATATTTCTTTGAGAAGTCCTGTATTGGAGACTTTGATCCCACTTGCTATCATTGCCATCGTTTTGATAATTATCTTTATTTTTTCACTACACCAAATTTACAACGCCTATAAGCCAAACAATAAACAGTACTTAGACAAAAACCACCAACTTGACACGACCATAAACATGGCAAGTGATACCAACCTCAACAAGAACGACACTAAACACATGTTTTCACCTACAGCACAAAAGGACAACAGTTTGGACAGTGCATCAACACATCCAACTAGCAGTGATCTTGTATATAAATTTTAACACACTAAAAGCAAACAAATGTGCCTCCCTGGCTTGAGGATGAATGACATCATTCTGGTGGAATCTGTTTCTCTCACTCGAACAGTCCGCCATTTGTACAACTACAGGAGCCACAAGCCCGACAATGATCTAAGCCCCAAGTGATTTTTTTTATGGTGTGCAATATTAGTGCATAGTTGTACCAGTATCAAGTTATGAATGTGCAAATGAAAACAAAAATAACTCCCCAATAGTGTATGGCTATTAAAAAGAAAACGAAGGGGGGTCGTAATGATGCGCGTGCGTCAGCACATATCAACACATTCATAAAAGTAAACAAATAGTAAAAGTGAGTACTACAGAACGTAAACGTGTGTACTACGAATGTTGCAACCAGTGTAAACAACAGCAGACGACAACAACCACTCGACAAGGAAGCCGAAGCTGGAGTTGGCGTCACCATCGGAGGACCACATCCTTTTGGATATCAATAAATACACCAGGACACCATTAGGAAGAGTATCACTCTCGCCCGGGTGGTCAACTCCTCCCCCTTAAACCGTTCTCGGTTGCTCGCACCCGAACAAACTCCTGCACATCCAGACGCTCGGTATGGTGTGTAACCTAAGACACTCCTCCCGCAACATCTGCTCTCGATTCGCTCGGAAACGAGGCATTCTTGAAGGCACTCATCTGCTCGGGGTGGTGCTGCTCCCTATCCTAATATCTCTCTGACCCGAGACGAGAAACCAATCATAAAAAGAAGAGTGTAAAGTTATACCAACTTACTATTCATTATTTGTAAATAAGGTCGGGACAGTCTTTTTGTTAAAGCAATACTTGTACACATTTTGTAATAAAACCTAGTGTATGGGCAGAAAACGCAGTTCCCGTGTATCTGTTAGCTCTACCTATAAAGTTCATCATTGGCTCCCAAAAGGAATAAACAAAGGAACATTGCGATATTACTTTGCTTAAAAAGATATGGTTTTCACCTAATTTTATGTCATTTTTTTAAAAGTACGTACTTAAGTATTACCACCCTGGAACCTTAAGTGTACATATCAGGTGCGTAAGTATGAAACCGGAATGTATGTACAGGAAAGACAGAGTGATTGGATGACAATGCTAAGAACTATTTTATTCGAAGTATTGGCCATCGCTAGCGATACTTTTCCGCCATCGTTCCGGCAATG
>JAGDQP010000463.1:69392-161346 GCA_022664845.1 Lepisma saccharinum | reverse complement strand
GACCTTAATTCTTTTGTTTTAAATATCATCATAATGCAATTACCGTTTGAGATGATGAAATTTGGTGTTTTCGATACAGCCTATTGCCCATCATTACCACATATTGTGTATCTTATCGGAATTTATTTCAATACAAATAGGGTTAGTAAATATTCACAAGAAATTTTGTCTTAAACACGATTCTGAAGTTAGAATTTACATAATGTTATTTGCGTAAGAGATGCTCCAAAACTCATGTAAATCTCTTTCATACTTGGTTTTAGGGTTTTTTAATACGATTGTCAGGTTTGGAGAGGTAAAGCCAAAATTGGGGGTTGTAAGTAATGTTTGGTAAAATTTATATGGACTTTTAACCTTTAAATTTATAAAATTTGGGCTGGGTGCTTGAGAATTGAGGGGTAACATCTCTTCTCTGGAGGGTATGGTCGAACCCTTGCTACATATACACGTGACTGTCGCTTAGAGAAACAAAATTGTCAAGCGTGACTCATCCAATGAGTCCAAATTATATCATGTGACCGTCCTCGTATATTAAAACTTCCTATATGCTATGGCCGATTTCAAGACAGCGACATGATGTTATCATGTATAGCTCCCCTATTTAGTACCCATTGAGTACCCCAACCCGATATTTGGTTTTCATATCTTTTTCAAGAAGAAACGTGTGTTGCCGAACTTTTCAGTTAATTATTCTATACTGATCTCATATATCTTTATCACCCACAGTAGTAACGTTATGGTAAAGTTGATTGCATCAAGGGAATGTTTGCTAAATTCTAAATTCTATTGCACAATGCCCACACCATCTAAAAACAACGAATATTCAGAATAGCGTCCTCTGAGATATGGTATGATGAACATAGCGTCGTCTGCCAAGTATCCATTAGTGTGTACTTGTTTTCATTCCTTTTAGCGTTTTAAGCGGTTGCTTTCAGATTTTTTATTCACCTTATACTAAAGATTCATGCTATGGCAACATTGTTTGCACAGTTTGTGTTTCGGATGTCGTTTTCACCCTATTAGTATATCCTTTGAGTAGGGATTATATTGTTACTACACGACTCAATTCAGTGAATTATTTCTTAGACCGTGAATTCTCAGTTTGATACACTGTCGTACCGACGTTAATGACTTTCTTTCTTGTTGCAGTATTTTCTAAATATTTGTTAACTAACATATGATAATATACACTAGTTGTTTCTTGATCAGTATCTTCTATATACATAAAATTGAATGTGTACGTGTATGTATGTATGTTCCAAGACAACGTGGAACTCCCGGAACAAATTCAACCAAACTTGGTATACATATCACTTACAATTTGGAAAACATAGTGTAATGGTGAAACACCCTCAGGAGTGGGGATGGAAAGGGAGTGGCATGTAAAATAATCGAAAACGACCTATATTAGTGTCTAATCCATAGTTTTCGGGGTCGCTGAGAAGAATAGTAATACTACCAATGCCATTTAAGTCCCAATTCAGCTCCCATTGGCAAGAGGGTTGATAAGAGGTGAAAAATAAAATGTTCAAAATAACATAGATAGAATTTCTTTCTTTTTCTGCCTAATAGAAGATTGAGATTAATAAATCCCCGAGCAACGCCCGGTAATCAGCAGGTATTACATATATATATAGACGTAAACACAACGGATAATACATTAGAACCCTCTGATATGAATTGACCATCAGTTGATGCTCTGCGTGACGCTCCATGGAATTAATTCGCATGTCAGTTGTAGCTGGTTTACAATTCCTGCGGTAGACGTGATTTTTGCAGGATACGTGCTACATGTGTACAGCTTGGGTCGGAAAGATGTGATTCAGTAACAAGAAGGAGTGAATGCTGTTGGGCTGTGGAAAGGACAAAGTGCTAAGAAAGTGGTGGAATTCGTCACTGATGAAGTGACACGTGTGTTGAGGGAACTCAAACAAACGCGGTCGACATCATATCTGGATGAGATCTATAGTCGATAAAAGTATTTACAGAGAGAGACCACCAGCGAATGCCATGTTTAGTTTAGTTTGCCATGAAGTAAACTCTGCTCTAAACTATCCGTATCGGTCCACATGACTCAAATTAAGAACGTACACCATGACATGAGCTCCATTACATGTACATATGAAGTAGCATTCCCAGAGGTAGGCCAATGTTAACAACCGAGCATAAAAAAGCGCGACTACAATGGACTAGAACTTTACAAGAACTTGGCAGCAGTGTACTGTAAATGGGTCATCTGATCTTTTGAGTCCCGTTTCTGTCTTTACTCTAATTATGACAACCGACGACTGCATGAAGCGTTCAACGATGATTGTGTGCAAAATGTAATCCAAGCTGCGGGTGCGTCTGTGATATTTTGATGGTGCTTCACGAATATGTACAACTTATTCCAAAAAGGTTGACCGCATAGTTTACAGTAATTTTCAGCTGAAAATTCTTTAAGTCCAACTTCTGGTATCTTCGGAAACAGTAAACCAAAGTTACTAGGTTCGAGCCCCTGGAAGGAAGGAAGAATTTTGGCAATTGGGAAAAAATGTGCAAAGTTTCTTCTTCTTCGTTTAAGTGCAATAAGACATGTTGAAATGTTATTAAGTCTAGAGAAAGTAACATTCATTCCAATACGTAATGATACAGTATTTCGAAACCTTCCATACATCTGAGCACGTGATCGTTTTGTCACCTTACGTTTCCATACGTGAAAGCACATTTGCAACGAAAGTGAAGACAGCAAATTTACCAGTGTGTAAATATGAAACCGGAATTTGTGCATAGACGGCATTAGCTATCACTGTGGTTACCGAAAAACTGCGTCCTTGGCCCCACTTGCTTCTTTTCACTGGTGATAACGATTTGCAACTCACAACAAGACAAGTTTCATGTCATAGTGTAGTGTTTAATAGCGTTGAACATGGCGCAATTTGTACCTACAAACTACGATGTTCGGACATCATTGATTTTTTGTTATCATATTAAGAAAACTGATACAGAATCGCATCGCATGCTTGTCGAAGCTTACGGTGATCATGCTCTTGGTAAGTCACAGTGCTATGCGTGGTTTACAAAATTTAAAAGTCGCGATTTTGACGTGAGAAACGAAGAACGTGGAAGACCACCGAAAACGTTTGCAGACAGCAAATTGCAAACTTCATTGGATGAGGATGACGCTCAAACGCAACAATAACTCGCAGATCAATTAAATGTGACACGAGAAGCAGTTTCCATACGTTTAAAAGCTATGGGCAAGATTCAGAAGGTGGGAAAATGGGTTCCACATGCATTGACTGAACGACAGCAGGAAAACTGAAAAACCACTTGCAAAATTCTGCTTGCCAGGTACAAAAGGAAATCATTTGTCCATCGAATTGTGACTGGTGAGAAAAGGTGGATCTATTTCGAGAATCCTAAGCGCAAAAGATTCAGGTAACTCCAGGAGAACCGGCGACATCGACTGAAAGACCAAATCGCTATGGACAGAAGACAATGCTTTGTGTTTGGTTGGATCAGAAGGGATTGATCTATTATGAACTACTGAAACCTTGCGAAACCGTTAATACAAACAAATGATCGATTTGCATCAAGCTTTGCGTGAAAAACGAACAGAATATGACCAAATACAACATAAAGTGATTGTGCTTCACGATAATGCACCCTCTCACACAGCAAATCCGGTCACGGAAACGATTGCAACGTTTTGCTGGGAAATCCTTCCTCATGCTGCTTACTCACCAGACTTGGCGCCTTCCGATTTTCACTTATTTGCATCCATGAGACACGCACTTGCTGATCAGCGCTTCAGATCTTACGAAAATGTACGAAAATGGCTTGATGACTGGTTTGCAGCACAAGAGGTACAGTTTTGTTGGTCTGGCATCCACACATTGCCGGAACGATGGCAGAAATGTATCGCTAGCAATGGCTAACACTTCGAATAAAATAGTTATTAGCATTGTCACCCAATCACTGTGTTTTTCTGTACATAAATTCCTGTTTCATATTTATGCACCTGGTAGTTCTCGCATTCATACAAGTAGTACAATAAACAAGTGAAAGGAGAGAAAAACAACAGGATTTGCAGCGTATATGAATGTCATTGTATTGAACACCGAAAAGTCAGTCATGTTTCTTCAGAAGGAGTTCTACCAGAATGAAGTAGATAGATGTGTTCACAAGTTATTACTATGTTTAAAATATAACATCAGAAGAAGTGGTGGGTGTTGACAGAACGTCGGTATATTATATGTGGACGTTAAATACAAATTAAGTAAATGTTGTTAAATCCAAAGTCGGTTCAAGGTGTCATACAGTAATTTCACGATCCCCAAAGTTCACACATATTTAATATCCCCAAAGTTCATGATCCCTACGAACGATGAGTCACTTTAAGAGACTAAACTGTACTTCAGTAAAGCAATACTCTAAAATGCTTTTTTCATATGGAAGTGGTGAGGTTTTGATCTCTCTCTCTGGCTTGGTTGCAAATTCTATACTTTGTCATCTGATGAAGAGAACTTACTATTGTCTAACTAACTAGAAGGAAAAATGCTTAACTTGACCAGGGCTCGAACCGATGTCCGTGTGGCATTGGTTTAGAAAGCAACGGTTTTAACCATGAGCTACTTTTACAACTAGAAAAATATTGTCGAGATTTGTCTTATTAAAACACCACCAGATTTAGTCACGCTAAGTGGACCATTTCATACATTAGTGATTTTCGATAAGGAAGATTAGATTGATTTAGGTTAGTGATAGTAAGAAATTTGGTCATTCCTGGATAATTTTAGAAAATAGTTACATCACTATTTTAGAAAAAATTAGTTTTCGTATGTGGGTTCCTACGTACCTTTAGTTATCAGAACGACTTCTAAACAAATGTTATGCAAAGTTTCCTTGATACCAAATATCAGGCTTTTTCATGAAGACCCATCTGAGATATTTAAGATTGAAATCCGGCATTTTTTCCAAAGGGTCATGTGAACACCCGTACAAGAGAAGGAGTGTGATTTAGGGCCATGATGCTTTGGATGCATACACTCGGTCCATAGGTCTAAATATTACAAAATTTTGCAGAATTGTATTCAATTTCTTCACTCCAAAAAATTGTTAAAATCAAATTTTATACAATTAGTTACTTATTTTTCAGCCTAACTATTGGATTAAAGAAATTAATTTTCAGAAAGGGCAATTCCATATCTTTGACGTATGTTTCAAGAGCTACAAAAAAGTTGTTGATTAAGCTTTCTAGCTTTTCTGGTTTTTGAGAGATTGAAGTTTCCGTAGATGTTTACAAGAGTAAAAAACTCCACCCACCATTTCGGAGAGAGTGTAGCAGGGTAAAATGGTGAAAAATGCTTTGGATGGAAACATGATAAATAAAAGATACTACCATATTCACCATCACAAATGATGGCTCTCCACCAAATGTCAGCTCGAGATAAGATAAAAATGAATTGTATGGGCGGTAACAAACTGTCAGCTTAAAACATGCTAACCTAATCCGAAAATATATTAAAGTGTTTTATTTTTGGTAGTTTAGCGATATCTCAGTCGGATTTGCACCTACGATGAAGATTGTTTCAAGCTCTACAGGATGGTAAGTTTTGCAGATTTGCTGGCGCAAAATTAAAATTTTGAGAGACGTTAGAAAATTTGAAAATTTAATTTTAAAAAAACGAAGGCAACATTTGGCTCGAAAAAAATATATGTTATTCATTTTTAATGGTTCTGTATCCACGAATTGTTCGAATGTTCTAAAGTGGCAGAACATAAACAGAAAAAAAGCAGCATTGTTGTCGGTTTTAAGGTATTCTACATTCGTTTCTTTAGCTCACAATGGTTCGTGGTGGCCTCAAAATATGCGAGGTTAATTAAACTAATTTCCCAACGTCATACAATGATGAAATTTTGCACAGCGACGTAAGTCGGGTGACAATACAACATTGCATTGTTACGTTTACGTATTTCTATGTATGTATATAATTTAAAAACATATGTTAATATTTTGTTATTACAGACTTCCTTATCCTAAAATAAATACTAGCCTGCAACGGTCTGGGATTGCTGGTTGCAGAACACTATGATTTGGGCCACACAATATTAGCTTGAGAAAAAGTATGAACACTACAATAACCCGAAGAAAATTAATAAAAAAGACTTTCTCAACGGTGCAAATTAACCAGAACGCCATCAGTTGAGCACAAAGATTGGAAATAAGACATGTGAATTAGCTTCTTACATAACACGTGCACTGTAAATACAAGTTCGAAAGAGGCGTTTGTTAAGTCGCCTTCGTGGATTGCCGATCCGCGTGGTCGTGCGGGCTAGTGCGGTAGTCTAGCGACTCCAGGATCGCGGGTTCGAATCCCGCCTCGGGCATGGATGTGATTTTTACTTGTGTTGTCAGTAGTTAGGTGGAACAGTATAGGTAAGATTTTAATAGGGTTAACTGAATAAATTAAATAAGGAAATGGCCCGCTTAGGGCAAACTAAGTTTTAAAAAAAAGTGGATGACTGGTCTAGACGTCGGCTTCTTGAGTTGAAGGTCTCGGGTTCGAATCTCGCCCGGGACAACAATTTTTCTTCTATTTTCCTTAAACATATATTTTTATATGTTTATATTTATTATTTAATAATTGCTAAGGATGTATAAATGACCGATTGCTTCTGAAAGCTAGGATGTATTTGCATGCACAAATAGCGATGTGTGCAATGGCGGCACAGTGCGTCCGAAGGGAGCTGGTCGGCGGAGCCGCTGGGGGATGCAGCCCAGGTTAGCGGTGGGCATACGCACAAGTGTTGTTAACATTCCAATCCACCCGTCAATTTTCTATTTGCTACACACTAAATTCATTTTATCTTTATCTTATCCCAATGCCAGTGCTGTTCATATGCACGGTCGAGACAGTCGCAATAAAGATTTTTTTTAAAGACATCCTTTTCTTATGCAATTCGTACTAAAATGTAAAAAAAAATGTTTCATGTGTGATTAAGAAGAAACTGATGGGGCGCGCAAATTGAATAATTTATAAAGTGACTCTCTATGAGAGCGCGCCCTATTTTCTTTTTAATCAGTCGCTCCAACCTGAGGTTTTGTGACATATCTTGTATAAGAACCAGCGATGGTCAAGTAGATAGCATTAGGAAGTCAATTATTCAATTACCGAATTCCAGAATGTCGAGATTTCTAAATTTCGCAATTATAGAAAGTGAAAATACCATAATCAAAAATATGAAACATAACAGAAAACCTTGACATGGTTGTAGGAAAGAAACTGCATAAATCCGCACTTTCACTAATTGAGTAATGGAATTAATTCGAAAATTTTCATTGCCATTTTTCTTTTTAAGTGTGTTCAAATATTTGCTACACTGAGGCCCCGGAATTTCGGAATATTCCAAGTTTAATACAAGATTGTCAACTGATATGAGTAGCATTACCTTCGAACACCAGAAATTTAAGTTATGTTTCTTCAGAATGGGTTTGTAGGTGTGTTCATGTTAGCTCAATGTTAGAGTGCGGTATTCCTACTCGTCATATCTTGATTTCGAATCCAAGAAAGACCTTTTCTATTTCTTTATTAGTAGAATTCCACAAACATGATGCAAGGAGTGGTTGCTACGAGAAACATTTTCAGAAAAAGTTTAGGTAGCCCCAAAAATGGCTGCTTTGGGAGTTGGGGTGGGGGACATTAATATTGTGTCCAAGACACTTCTGTATTTATTACACGTTCCATTCTTCTGGGCATGGAATCTATTAGATGGCTGACAAACCTATTTCCTTCCCCCACCTCCAGCCATGTCTCGGAAACAAGGTTCCGCAGGTCATCCCGAGTTCTTGGTGGATCTGCCTCAAGCCAACTGACCCTTAGAGTACGCTTCACCTCTGCCCACCTCTGCCCGGGATTGAGGTCTGCTCCACAAGGCGGCCAGTCAATTACATCAATCCCAGGCTGCCTTGCGAACCATTCCTGAACCACACGAGAAGTATGTGTTGGAGACTGGTCTTGCTGCAACTGAATAACTCCATGAGGCTGAATTACTCGTACTGGTGGCACCATGATGTTACTCATGATGTGTTAGTATTGAGTACTGTTCAGGTAGCCTTCAATTCTGTGTAGCTGTCCTGCACCGTGACTGCAAATCCAACCCCAACATGAAGACGATAAACAAAACGGCGCCCCTCATTTTATGTTTTGAATATGCATTTATCTGAGAAAGATACGTTTTCCCAGTTGCAGTCCACATTCGCATGTGCAATTGCGAGACTTTTGTGTTTGTCTGATACTTTTTCCTTCACGGCAGCAACATAGCCACGTAATCCAACCTGACGAAGTCTTCGCAGCGCTGTCTGCGTACTACCAGGTAAGTGGGAAGCTTCCCTTAGCTATCTAGACGTCCTTAGTGGGTCTAACCGGGCTTTGTTTATTAATCTCGCATCTTCTGCCTCGGTAGACACATGAGGATGACCAGGAGATCGTAAATTGCCAGTCTTACCTGTAGTACGATATTGCTGAATCCATCGCATGGCTGTAGCGGCCGGGATACCTATTCGTCTTTCAGCTGCAGTTGCAGTATAGCCCTTTAACTCTCACAAGGTAATTACAGCTGAACGTCTGTCCATGATCAGCATTGCTCTGAGTTGTGAGCAGCAAGGAAACAAGTAACAGCAGGTAAATGGCATGTGATTGGTTAATTTCAGGGCACGCCCCTTGTGGGAAACGATTTGGATAACAGTCGCACAAGGAATATTAAAATGGCGCAAGGAATATAATAAAAATAATAATAGTTTCCATAAATGAATTTTAATAAATAAGGAAAGCCGTTTTAATAAACAAAGTTAATTGTTATACTCGCTTTACACGTATAAAATATACATTCTGGATTTAAACTTAGAAAAAGCATCCACAGGCTTGCTCTGTTACGAAAACAACAGAGGGAAATAAATCCAATTTAATCTTTCTTATCTAAAATCACAAATGTATAAAATGGCCCACTTAGCATGCTTGTGTTTTAATACGACAAATCTTGGCTACATTTCTCTAGCTATAACAGTAGCTCGTGGTTAAAACCTTTGCTTTCTAAACCAATACTACATGAACGTGGGCTCGAACCCTGGTCAGGTCAAGTATTTTTCTTACTAGTTAATAACACAATAATAACTTCTCTTCATGAGATGGCAAAAGTATGAGAGAGATAGAGAAAAGCATTTCAGACCCGTGGAAAGAACCTCAATCTTCTATACTGAAAAACAGTTTAGTATCTTAGTGACTTATCTTTCGTGGGAATCATGAGCATTGGAGATATTAAATTTGTATGAACTTTGGGGATCGTGAATTTGCTGTATGACAACTTGATTCTACTTTGGATATAACAGCATTTACTTAATTTGTATTTAACGTTCACATATAATATTCCGACGTTCTGTCAACACCCACCACTTCTCACATGTTACATTTTAAACATAATAATAACTTATGTCCTGAAGTGCTTGTATGGATACATATAAAACTGATTATTATTATTTTATCTAATTATTCATGCTTTGATGAATATATCATTACATGAAAATAAATTTTCCAGAACGGGATTCGAACCCAGTACCTCACGATCAGAAGCCACGCGCTCTACCACTGAGCTAACATGAACATATCTATATACTACTTCTTTCTGATAGAGCTCCTTCTGACGAAACATGACTGAATTTTCGGTATTCAAGACAATGACATTGATATATGTTGCTTTCCTCTCCTTTCTCTTGTTTATTGTACTATGAATGTGAGAACTAACTTCGCTATCTTCACTTTCATTACAAATGTGCTTTTACGTATGGAAACGTAGGTGACAAAACGATCACGTGCTCAGATGTATGGATGGTTTCGAAATACCGTATCATTATGTATTTGAATGAACGTTACTTTTTTCTACACTTAACATTTCAACATGTCTTATTGCATTGAAAAGAAGAAAAAAACCATCTGCACTTTTTTCCCAATTGCAAAGGTTCATCCTTCCTTCCAGGGCTCAAACCTGGCATCTTTGGTTTACTGTTTCCGAAGATACCCGAGAATTTACACCTAAATATTGCTGTAACACTGTGTTACAGCTATTTTGCATCAGAGAAGCAAACATGTGTACTTTACTAATTTGAGTGCGCTGATTCCAAATATGCAATCAGTTTTTCACGTACACGTAACGTTTCCATGATACACGTGTGACGTCATATCCGGTATTGGGAAATTTACGCCTTATGAGTTGGCAACACTACCGGATGTATTCGTATTCCTGGTATTGGTTTTGTTTACACGCGGTGTGTGACGGTCTGTTGCATGTTTGTGTATGAGAAATCATTGTTGAAGTCAATTTTAATACTGTTTACTATAGTTTAAAACTGTGATGTTGTGATAAATGACATGGCCATTTTGTTTATGATAAATTTGTGATTTTACTTAACTTGGCTATGTCGACAACACGATTTCGTGGCTGTAAAAACAGCCCAGACCATTTTTGTTATATTTGTGGTCTATTCACCCCTCGTTCACAAAGAAGAAATATTACAGACAAAGTGAAACAAGCGTACAGGCTTTACTTTGGTTGCCCAGTTGGCGATCAAGATAAAAATTTTGCGCCACATAAATGCTGTGTTACATGTGCTGTCACATTATGTGAGTGGATGAATGGAAAGAACAGAGTGATGAAGTTCGCGGTACCTGTGAATTGGGCTGAACCAAAGGACCACGTGACAGATTGTTACTTTTGCCTCACAAAGGTTCAAGGCCATTCCTCAAAGACAAGGCATTTGATTGCATATGCTGATGTTTCCTCAGTAGTGAAAACTGTACCACATCAGGAAGATTTTCCAGTTCCATCTCCACCGTCTACTGCTGCTAATGAGAAAGAGATTGAAGAGCAGATTACATCCTCTGATTCGTCAGATGAATACACTCCAGATGTTGACAGTTCTCCGCTTCTTGTAAATCAAGCAAGACTCAATGATTTAGTACGTGAGCTTAATCTTACTAAAAAAAAAAACTCTGAAATTCTTGCTTCTCGGTTGCAAGAGTGGAACCTTTTGGAGCCAGGAACAAAAGTATCAGTGTATAGGTGTCGCACTAAACAGTTGGAAGCATTCTTTTCCATGACAAATTCAATGTGCATATGTAAAGACATCGTTGGTTTTGTTTAAAGAACTAGGAGTAAGTTATGATCCTATAGAATGGCGTCTTTTTGTAGATGCCTCAAAATACAGTCTTAAAGCAGTGCTTTTACACAACGGCAATAAGTTACCCTCGCTTCCAGTAGCATATGCTGTTGGCATGAAGGAGACCTATAACACCATAGAAACAATGCTGAAAGAAATCAACTATGAAGCCCACAATTGGAGTGTTTGTAGTGATCTTAAGGTTGTGGCAATTGTTAGTGGTCTACAAGGAGGCTACACTAAGTACTGTTGTTTCTTGTGCCTTTGGGACAGCCGCAACAAAGCCAGACATTACGTACAAAAGGAATGGCCAAGAAGAATTAATCATACCATTGGCGCAAACAACATCCTTCAAAACCCTCTAGTACCTGCAGACAAAATTATCCTACCACCATTGCATATCAAACTAGGGTTGATGAGAGTTTTTGTGAAGGCTTTGGAGAGGGATGGGAACACATTCAATTACCTGAGGACAAAATTTCCCAAGCTGAGTGAGTCTAAAGTGACAGAAGGTGTTTTTATAGGGCCTGAAATAAGAAGTCTCCTTAATAATAAGGAGTTTGAGGCCGTGATGAATCCAATTGAACTAGCAGCATGGAAGTCATTCACAGTAGTATGCTGTGGGTTCTTGGGAAACAGAAAGTTACCAAATTATGACCAGCTGGTCACTGATCTTATTGACACCTTCCATGTACTGGGGTGCAGAATGTCACTGATGCTGCACCTGTTACACAGTCATCTGGATTTCTTTCCCCCCAATCTGGGAGCAGTAAGCGACGAGCAGGGGGAAAGATTTCATCAGGATGTGTGTGATATGGAAAGACGTTACCAGGGCCATAGTCACATCTCAATGTTGGCCGACTACTGTTGGATCCGCTACAGAGAGACAGAAGGTTCATCATACAAACGTCAGTCGAAAAGAAACCACTTCAACCAGTAGGAACCGCAAGTTCCTAAACATTTGTCTGTTTTACAAACTCTGATGAATCCTTTTTTGTTTTTCGTTATTAGTGTAATGTTTTTTGTCATTTTTAACAGTAATAGTTTGAAGTAATAAACCGATCTACTCATTCAATAGCACTTTTTGTGAAAATACGGAATATAGTACCTTAATTTTGGACCACCCTGTGTATCAAGAAAACGGTACGTGTTACGTAAATTTGAAGCTCATTTTTGGAATCAGCGGGTGCGAATTACTTAAGGACACCATGTTTCGTCTGTGATGCAGAAAAAAAGTTGAAATTTGTAACACAGTGAATCAATGCGATTATTCTTTTTGGAATAGGGTGTACCTTTGGTGGAAATCATTGTGCATTTGAACTATTAGCACTACAGCGAATTATAGGTGAACAGATGCTGTTCTTTGTTCATCATCTCACTGATAATCCAACCCAGGAGTCCTCCACTTTTCACAACGATAACTGTTCAGTACGTCGGACCAAACATGTCACTAATTGCATGAATAATACATCTCACATCTTCCCTAGCCAGCAAAGTACCCATATTTAAATTTTATTGAAAATCTGTGTGACTAGTTGGATCAATCTGTCAAGGAAAGACAGTCATCCGAGGAACTTAGCTCAGCTTAGTGAGTAGTTTACAACGGAGCTGCTTCAAATTAATATAACATACATTCACATATTAGTAGAGTCCATGTTATATCCCATTAATCGTGTGATTCTCTCCAAGGGAAGACCCATTAAATATCAGGTACAACCTTGCTAAGTAGACTACGTTTTGTTTTGTTTTGTTTTATGATCTTAAACTGATATTTAACAGAAATTAATCATATTCTTAGTTGGCTGCATTACTTCACAAATGGTAACGTTGTTCTCGATTTCGAATACTGCTTTAGTCAATATCTTGTTTCGAAATTTAATTTTTGTTACTTCAACCATTTTAAATATATTTCATTTAAACGTAAATGCTTCATATATATCATTTCTTTTTAATTTCAAGTTCTGTTCTCCTTGCTCTTATTTCCATAGTACTTACATTTGTGTGATCCACATACCTAATGTTTTACCAGATACATTTTGTTTGAATCGGATTTGCGCTAGAATATATTTTGACTCTACCCATAAGGATCTTCTAAAGTTCAGATGAAAGTGTTAGAACCTCATGTTACAAAATAAAAGTCACTGGGCTGTCTAAATACATAGAGAACTAACATTTGAATTATGTAATGTTCTCAAAAGCCAACTTTCATTTCACCTAACGGTAATCAGTGCCGTTCATGATTTTAGAAATATACAGGTCGATTTTAAATTCATTGTACAATCTGTTATGGATAGTTACATCAAGATAAGTAATTTTTACTATAAAATGTTTCGAAAATGATGGACTGTGATCATTCATGAGCTATCCTGATCAGCGTCTCTCAGGTGGTCAGGTATCACTCCGATTGATTTACAAACCTTTGAGTTGTACCATACCATAGCACTGTTTAGTTATAATCGGTTAGCGATAAAGGTATTGTTACAGACACGGATAATAATGAGAATGGTGAATGTTTGTTAAACAATTCATGTTTAAGGTTCAGAAGTGACATATTCGATTCAGATATAAATTTCTGGATTTTAGTATTCAATTTCTTTCCTTAACTAAACTCTAGAACTATCTGAACGTAATCAGTATAGTCTACAAAACTACTATCACAGATGGACATTGATAACATGTTATTTGAGTTGTTTCTGCGCGTATTTGGGGACACTGACACCTTTTTAAAGCTATTTTTGTTCTTTTTGCACTTTGGTAACGATTATTTATCTTTAATACTTCTAATTTGTAGGTAGACAGTTAAAGACAATAATTATAGTCTGGTTCATATTTTAACGTCTTGATTCCTTAAATTCAGTTCTAATCTCAACCGCTCTAATAATGTTTTCTGATTGATACTTAACGAGTATCTTATTCCGTGTGAGTCAGAGTTGTCTCTAACTGATTTGTCTTGTAGAAACGATTTCTAGATTTGATAGTATACGTATGAGTCAAAAAGATAGTAAAAATTATTTCAGAATTATGATATGCATTGGGTTTGAAAGAAAGCATACAGATTCTTTTATACTCGAATACGTTGAGCCTGTGGTATCACTATCTTTTGACGGTTAATGTTGAAATTTTGTGGCGCATTAGGTAGGTGTGTGTGTGTGTGCTGTAGTGAAACACAGTGGTATTATGTGTTTGAATCATCCATATGTAACGACATTAAACTTTCCGTCGCAGAATGTGTAAGGGCAAAATTGCTCTGTGAATATATGAATATAGTGAAAGTAAATGAAGGTTAGGGTAGAAAACTTTTGATAGCAGTTGTACGGGACAGAGCACATGCCATAAGTGGTACAGAAAATTCCCCAGAGGGAATCGTACTCTGTCATGCGTTCAAAAGTAGACATCCCTCCTATGTTGATAAGGTAGCACTGGAACACTTGTTAATCAGAAAACTTGCAATTTTGAGTGAGCAGACATCAAAGATAAAATTATCTTCGTACCACCATAAGATATACTATGTTGCTTCTGGAATCACCTTGATATCAGCAGGAAAGAAAAGCAGATAAGCTCGAGGGTTGGCATATTACACGAAGCCGACATTTCTCCAGCCATCATATGATTATATCCTCATTCAACAGCAATAGGGAGTATATGGGGGTTCAATTCAACGTGTAGACGCTAAAGAAGCAAGCTGTGAAGGAGAGTTAAATAAAACTACAAGGAGGAAGAAGCAGGTATCTTATGCAGAATTAGGAACGCAAGCGTATGCATGAAAGGCTTGAGGTTCTGTAACACAGGCCTCAAAAGAACAACTTATTTTCGCACATACAGTGCCATACAGAGAAAGTTAGAGTAGTTGGATATTCTCGATGTTCTATTTAAAATGGTTGCCATATCACTGGACATGGAAAAGGCAATGATAATTAAAAGTACGGTTGTGTTTCCCAAATATGCTTACCGTTTATCGTGGGAGTTAATTCCACTTATCATAAATGACACGGTTCTCTGTAAATTATCTGAAACCACTATAAGTTTCACTGTAGATAATTGAAATGATGAGAGGAAATAACAATTTCAAGAAACGAAATTTCAATGCAGAACCCGATTAGTACGCCCTTTTCTACATCTCTCTGCTATAAACCGGACAAGTTGTTTAACCAGTGTTAGTAGACCATAAATAGTTTCTTAGCTTCTGAAAAATCAACAGTTTGGGCGTCTCGGTTTCGCCGTTAACCTTTCAATTTCTCATACAATACTATTTATGTACTTCGAGAAAATTATTCTAGCATTAAATATCTACGTTGTATTTGTGTAATAAGAGTAGATGGAAAGAAGATTCTCATTTGGCTTAAGACGGCTAAAACATCTTTCTTATCTTGCAGTCTTTGAAAATTAAAACTGATAATTTGTTAGGCGAAACAATGCTGAGAATATATCCTGACATGTAAAGTAGTTCTGCTTAAGATTGATTCACGCACTTCTTACATTGTCAAATCGTCATTTCATGATCGTTTACACTAACACACTGACGGAAATAACTATTTTCACTCCTCGAGCATGCGTTTGAATTAATTCAAGAATACAATTACTAGTAATACAGCTGGTATTCAGTTAATGAGTGAATGAGGACAAATCAATACGTGGTCAGTTTCTAAAGCACAAGGAATGCGCACAGTCCTCCGATACAATTCCCTAGCGCTCACTGTACCAGAATAGGAGTCATCACAGGTCTATACAGGCATGAAAAAGATTTTTCAGGTAGAGAATTTTATCTTAGTATACATTGTTCCTAATCTCTGGCATCGCTTGCCTTAATTCTACGAACGTTAGCTGGCCTAGCAGAATAAGTGATACGTCATTTACCTCGTCCTATACGTTGTAGAATATCTTTTAAAGCATGCTGGATATGCTCAAGTAGCATGCGAGTTTGGCACTATCGTGCTGGAATTGTATATCGTTTTCCTTTTGCAGAAATTACAAAGAAACGGGTAAAAAATATATCCTTGCCGTACCTAGCGCTGGTCAAAGTTCACTCTATAAACAACATAAACATGTGAGAGCTGTAAATGGTGTAACATCACACCATAACACTATGTGTTGGGTCTGTGTGACGAGGGCAAATATAAACTATAAAGTGTCGTTTCTTTGGTATACGTCTCACACCTACACGACCATCATTTACACAAAGGCAGAACACGCTATCATTACTAAATACGACAAGGCGTCACTTGACCCCAAGTTGACCTACTGGAACCATGCCTAAAGTGCTTTCGCGTAAGTGGAAGTCTTTTCAGAGACACGCAGCTCTATAGTTCTCTTGTGTCGATTAACACTGGTCCATGTTGCTGCTCCTTGTACAATATTTACTCTGATGATTGTTATGAATTCTATACAGCCTTGCACTTCAGTTCTTGAAATGTAGTAACCCAAGCGTGCGCCTGTACTAATGGCCATACGGAGAGTGGTCTACTAGTGTGAACATATTCAGTGGAACCTATTAGCAACATCGGAGTAACCCCGATGCAAGACGTCCAACAATGGCAATGAATTCTTCTCTATGCCCACAATGTAAAGTTCTCGAAAGCCACAATCTGATCCCTCTCAAATTGTGTTAATTCCACAAAAGAAGATCGTGTAATTTTATGTGACATGATTTCTGCTTGCACTTAACTACTACACACACGGACCAAAATTATAACAGCACGGGGTGCTGTTTGGACTTCAGAAGGCGCATCAGTAATCTAGATCGGTAGTTTTATGTCATATGATGGTAGATGGCCTTAAACCAGAAACAAAATATACACCTCCCGGACTTAGCATTCACATGCTAAATTTCTTTTGCCTAAATTCACCACGTCTTTAAGAGTGTTGGAATAGTTATTTCCGTCAGTACATTTTCACATTTTTGTTTAAGCTGTAAAGATTTTCTGTGATCCTACAAGAATGAGTCGCTACTGATTCGAAGCGTTAAACGTTAACCAGTAATAAAAAAGGCAAGAATTTTACATGTAAACCTGAAACTATCAATGTGCCACAATTTTTTAATTTTCACGTCTTATCAAAGTTGAATATTTAAATATTCTTTTATAATTTTGTATGTAATAAAGTTATTCCAACTTCAATTTTAACATCTGCTTTCCATGAATTAACACTAAGAATAATAATTAGGTATGTGAACTTTGCAAGCAGAGGTTGTGATCATTCATTCATGTGCAGTCCACAATTCTCATGCATTTGTTAAGGTTTGAAATTAGATAAAATGAAAATATCATATGTTTTTACTCACAGTGAGCTGACAGACATAGAAATAGAACAAAATTGTTTGTGTTAATTTGTTGGGCTTAATTTTTAATTCTAAAACTACTTAACTTTTAATTTTAATAAAGATTTTATGGAAACATGCATTATAAAAAACTCAATGAAGAAAGACCATACGGTTTATGACTTCAAAACTCATTTATTAATTTATTTCCATTTATGAACTGTACAAATGTTTGACATCTCATGACTGGTCACAACACTGAGAGATGGCTTTTCTCAACAACCATATTTTTCGAGTAAAGAGTTCTGACTAGGACCTCTATTCTCAAAATTAACTTGACATTTGTTTGGAATGATTGAGGGAAATCTTGGAATATCTCAGCCAGGATGACCATAACTCGAACCTGTATAGCCTCCAAAGTACTGATCCGAAGATGATCTTCGCTACTAGACTACAAAACTTTGTATATGTTTATACGCTTCCTTTATAAAAGAGTAAAAGATGGCTCAGTCAGTGGAACACATCTCGATGTTTAGATGCCGCAGATTCATGTGCTTCCTGCCACTTGGAGGTGGTTCCGTTGTTGGATTGTAGATGGCAGTCGCGTCATAGGTTTGTTTGAAGTAGTGTTAGTATGAGCCGTCTGAAATGCAGACATACAGGGACTTGGCTTCCGGCATATCATTAAGGCCCGTGAGGAAGAACAGCGGGGAGTTATGCCTTTCCTGGTTGTGGAAGGTGCGAGTATGCGAGACATTCACCGTCGAATGACGGCAGTGTATGGGGAATATTGTTAATCTCTGCCACAAGTGAAGAAGCGGAATCAGAAGTTTCGCAAAGGTACGCAGTCACGATCCACGACATGCACCATTTGTTACCGTCCTTACGCATGACCTCATCCAATGTGTTATTCAAAAGGATTGACGGTGTAGAGTGGAGTACATTGCACAGACTACAGGGGCAAGTCACGGCACGATGTTTAATATCATGAAACACCACCTTCACTATCTGAAACTGTCCGCGGTGTGTGTTTCCCACAATCTGACGCAGAACAAAAGTTGTTTCTAATACACAATAGTCCCGTGCACTGTCGTCGTTCGACGATGAATGTCTCGCGTTCTCACACCTTCCGCTACCAGGAAACGAACGACTGCCCGTTGCTCTTCCTTACTGGCCTCTCACTAGAGCAGACGGCAAGTCTATGCACGTCTACACTTCACATGCCTCACACTAGTACTGCTTTACAATACCTGCAACGAGACTGACATCTATCGGCCGACAAAGGAACCCTCTTCAAACTGCAAGAGTTTCGTGGATCCGCGGAGTCTACACATCGAGATATACGACGTGGCCTATTTTCCACTGAGTGCCCCTTATATATGAGGATGGTTATTTTAAATTTAAATGTTTAACTAAGAATTACCTGAGAATTGCGATATCTCGATTCAACCACTACTAAACGCATATTCTGAATATAATGCAGTTCTAGAAACGTAAATAATTGAGTATAGAGTGTGTTTTAAAAAGGGAAATTATTTTTTAGAATAAAATTCTCTCATCATTACGAGCAAGGAAGTCTCAGTAAACGTAAATTATGAAATGCTTCGTGTTCGGAATATTGCCCTTGATTTTTTTAAAAATAGATATACATTTTCAGCCAAAATCATAGGAAACTAAAATAGTTATTAGTCTAATCTGTTCTATATTTTTTTATTTCGAACCTAAAAATTATAATTAATTCTTAAATTGCAACAGTTTAACAATTCCAAGATAAATAGTTCAAATTTTGGAAAGCGTAACCATGGCAGCTGGGAAACTACTATCAGAATCGGTTTAGTGCTGTCTCTCACATTTCAGTTCAATGTGATTTTCAAACGGGAACATATTCAATATATAGAGTAGATTTAATGTAGTGAGCTTGCTTTAACTATACTTTTAATGCAAATTTAACAATATTTACAATGTCAGTGGTCAATTTTCTCTAAACACGAAGAATTTCGCAACTTTTGTTTCGTAACATGAGACTTTTCTGTTTCCTTTTATGAGAACTTGTTACATTAAAAACGTGTTACGTTTTTCTTAAACACACTGTATAAGTAAATGATGTAGCTGAATTCTATGGACAGGAAGCTCATTTACACTGAACACTAATAAAACTTTTAGAACATTTCGTTTAATAAAATGTTGTTCTTTTAGGAGTCATTTAATTGAAGATGATAAATTTAACATTATTTACAGAATGGTACGCAATAAAAAAAGATCAATATTTTGCAAACTCCGCCAGAACTTAGAAGTATTAAAAAACATGCTTCACTTTTTATAAAGTAGAGTGCTGCTTAGGTTGAAACCGTGCGTTCTTATACCTTCCAAAAATGCAATAAAAATATGCACTCTTAGAACCTCCAAAAATGCGATAAAAAGGTGCATTCGCATAGCCTCCAAAAATGCGATTGTAATATGCACTATAACTACTAAATTAACATGCTAAAAATTTGAAACCCTTTCAGAATGAATATATTTAAAAACATTTATTTAGGGAACACATTCTCTGATATGAAGGGAAAATAATAGGGTTACCAAAAAGTAATCAATTATTTCCAAGAGGTAATTATTGTTGTTTATTTCTACGCCGACCGAAACAGTTTGCAATAGAACAGGTTGTGCATTAATTATCTTGAGAAGTGTAAAGTATTTATATCACCTACAATCAAATGGTAAACTTTGTATATAACAACAATAATGTACATAACTGCATACTGTATCATCTTCATGTGGGATTTAATGCAACAAACACAAAAGAGGGAAAACGCGATGATATGGAAATATATTGAAAGTCACAAAAGGTTCATTCTCAAATAAAGGATTGTGCTCCTCCTATCTTGCAGCGATCATTCTGTGCTTATATAGTACATAGAGTACTGTGTTCTTTATAAATCGTTACTCGTTTATTTCGAAAGATGGATAGCAACGGAGATGCCGTAATATTTCATATGTTGAATGATAGACCTATTCTGGGTAACTTCGGAATAACTCACCCACTCCGTAAAAAGCCGAACCTCAGTTAAGCTGTAGAAATGCACCAATAGTATGTAGCGCATGTTAATTCCTACTTACATAACTGTGCACTTACCGTACTGTGAAACTCGGTCGGACCATGGCCTTTAAAACCACATCGAAGACACGCTGTGTATACACCTGTCAAGAGCACAGTCTCGTCAGTAGGAATTAGACTCAAATATTAACGATGGCTCAGAAATGTTGCTGCTATATGATCTACCTGACCGGCCTCAAAGTGGACAACTAGTTACAATAAATGATTATATTTTTTCTGGCGGAGTCAGATCCATGATAGCTATGGCGACACAAAGTGTTTCAGGTTATATATTTGATGAAACAAACCACACAAACCAACACCGAGACTTCTATTTGTTTTTTTAAAAAAAGACTATTAATGCGTATTTGGAGGAACCATAGAAAAATAATTCAATTCAAATTCTTCAAAGCTGGAGTTACAGCTACTATCAAGGTTTATTGTCAACAGCTACAACAGCTTCAAACTATAATGTTGAGGAAGAAAGACAATCAACAGGAAGCGTGTTAGTCTGGAACATTAGTACGAAGTCAGCTGAAGCAAAAATGTACAGATGAAAAAATGATTTAGGGTGGGACGTTCTGCCTCACACACCATACCTATGGTGTACTGGTTCGTCTGATTATTATTTGCCCAGGTCTTTAAACCATTTTGCGGCCCAAAGGTCACATTTGTAGCAGATGTCAGATGTAATCTCTAGTCCTATCTTATATGTCGTGTACACCAAGATAGGATTGCAAATTTTGTAGAAAACATGAGAAAGTGTTATTGATAGTGAGGGATTAAAAAACAAAAAACTGTTTTACAATTTCTAGTATTCTTTAATTTTACAACAATTGACTACTCATAGTAACCCTAATATTAGAATGAAAGATTCACTTAGCTATCATGGTTTAACAGACACATACACTCAAACAGCATGCAACTGAGTGGGGAAAGCGAAACATTCACTCGCAAAGTCCTATTGTAAAACTAATTTCTCAGGAGTTTAGAAGAACCCTGATCTCTTTACTACAATTTAATGGTCAAATCACAAAATTCAAACAATTTGTTTATTATCTATAAGACTAAACTTTTAAACATAGTCTCACTTTATTTGGTTTCGTCGACCAAACCGAAACTTCTTCGGAGACATTATTATTGATCTGCAAACTGTATTTGATTTTCATTGGCATCTTTGTTGAAATTCTGACTATAAACAGTTTTCAGCAATTTTCCTTGATTATCACATCGATATAATTGTTTCCATATAATGAGATTTATTTACTCCGACCGATTGGTCTGTGTATCTCTTATTGCAGCTTGCTAGTATCAGCTAAACGAGAGCTGTTTAAGACAACTTCTGGCTGTTAAAGACATCTTTTAACATAAAGTCTCATGTATATACAAAATTAATTGAAAGATTGTTAGCAAAAATGGACAAGTTCAATACGTTTTTTTTTTACAAAGTTAAAGGAAAAACTGTCTGGCTTCTAACTACTTCTTATGGTTTCCCTATATGTTCGATTGCTTGTGTCTTAGAACCTTTCCATTGTTTCAATAAACTGTAGTGCTTTTCAGATAACATCATATTGCTAATGTCAAACGCAGTCGTACAAACTGCAGCGTATCGCGGAAAATGTCGTCTGCTAACCACATTCACACTTCACCTGTATAGGCACATTGCACGTTTTCGAATATATTTCACTGCTCTGTAAGTCCTAATGATGACATCTGGCGAGAAGAGCTGCACGTTTGAAATAACCCAAGAAAAAAGGGTAAAAAGGGAAATGTCGGGAATAATTAGGAGAAAGCTGAATTTTGGCCAGTTGTTAGATCATTACTAGAGGTGCATTTTCCCAAAAGTCCCCGCCCTTTCCACCTGTGCTGCCCCCAATCCCCCCGACTAAAAATTTACAGACTTTCAGAAATTGTATTATATCTCCGTAACAACTAGACATAGTGGAATGATTCTTTTCTTGTTATAATTCCTAGATAACGGGTTACAAAAATGTTTATCATGCGTTTGCGCTATTTCTAGTAGTTTTTCCGTAATTTAGATTAAATTCGCAAAATAACGATATTTTGCTTTCAGTATTTACACTTTTTACAGTGTAACTTGTTTCAAACTCAATATCAAAAATGTTTGAAATAAAATTTGTTGCCTGTTTCATAAGCTTTAAAATTATGTATATATCAATATGGTTGAATAATTACTGTGTTAGCTAGAGAGGTAGTAATGACGTGCAACAGCGCGGGAACAATGTTTTGACTTCGCCCTATCACCCTTTCCACATTAGGCAGTTGTGAGCTGTCGACAATTATAACAATTTATCTTTGCTGTGTAGTGGCAAGTAAATTAGATGATGAATTCGTAACGTATTTTGACGGCCTTTTCATGTGAAACGTCACGTACTAAGATAGCATGCCAGCTTGCAACGAAGTTGTCAGTCACTTCCTTCGAGCTTGTTAAGCTAGATATTGTGTTGAACTTAATAAACAAGCATGAGTAAACTTGTTGGAAAAACAAGTGTCTTGTTTGTTATAACGAAGCTAATTCAAGTTTGTTGAAACCAGCAACTATGCGAGGAATCTTGCCAAACTTTAAATTTATTTGATTTTGTCGTTGCGATTTCACTGTCGTCTCAGTGCACTGAAGTTCCATCACGTGCCAGGCCTATTTCGACGTAGTCTAATCTTCGCCAACTCCCACCCTTCTACTAGAGGTGTCTGCGATTGATTACTTTCGATATGATTGACCAAGTATAAATAGTGCTTCGAATTCAAAGTCGGACGTGTGATTCCGTGGTCTAGTGACTACAACATCGGATTGATGTACCAACGGCCCTTGGTTCGATTCATATCCAGAACAACGTTTTTATTTTTGTAAGAAGTACAATTTATTTTCCTTTCTTGTCCTGCCAAGGATACTTCAACCTTGATTTTTGTAAACTAGAGTGCTTGATGCAACATTGTTTAAACCTTTTGGCTTAAATTGCTAAACCTGCGTCAAGTCATCATTCCACTTGACAAACTAAGCTTGATTAACTTTTGGATCAGGTCGACATTGTTATGTGGGTAGTGAAATGAAAGAAGGTACTGTGAATTTTAAGCTATTTCTTTGTTCACGAAATGCAAATTAAACCTCAAAGAAGAATGGTATTACGATAAGGTTAGTCATATTCATATTAGTTGGAAATTAAATTTAGTTGGTAATTTTAATTTCTATTATAACTTACCGTTGATGATGATGTATTGTCAATTGAATGCTGTAGGTTATATTTATTATTTTCTAACAGAGCGTTCTAATCGTTGTAATGAAACTGTCAAGATCTTGTGAAAATTTATGTGGCGGAATGAATGCATTGAACTTAACAAATTACTTATTTATTAGAAATACAATAAAAGAAGAATGATTGATTTTGATTTTTTATGTGCTCTTAGTAGGATATAACTTGAAAGAGAAACTATAAAAGTGAAAAGAGAAGTACGGACATTATTGAGGTTAGTGTGTAATGAAACGATGGAATGCATGAAAAATTGAAAGGAGTAAGAATTATCTGGGTTCACAGTTCATTATTTCTTTTACCCTATTCCGGTCGGAGCCATAGATACCTAAAGGCCATAATTCAATCCAATCAATTCAACATAGGTATCAAATGTGATGATGATAACTAGTTGAGTTTTCTACTTTGATCTGCTGTCAAACACAATGGCGTGAAAATAGTACTTGGATGCACATTTATAAATTGTACTGGTACATCGATTCACTATTGTTCATGAATCAATTCCATCCAGATTGCTTGTTTAATCCAACAAGCCGCATCAAACTAAAGGGGTAAATATTTATATAGTGAATTTCCTCTTGAGAGTACCGTCAGTTTTTGAGTTCATTGGAATCCTCAGGCATGTTATTCAGGCCACTTTCTTCACTTTATTTGGGTACTAACACAGACGAATACCTTCAAGATTGAAAGAACCATTCTGAATTCTTTGAACCTTTACCTGAGTGTTAGTACTGATATTAGCTGTACTACGTTGCAACACTTTCATACCATGGAACGTATTTAAATTATGCAGCGGGCGTATATTTACATGTGTTGTCAAACACATGCTGATGAAACCTTTCACTATTAATATTTAATAGTACTGCACTGATGAGAGAAGTTTCATGGTATGATATGCAGACTCCAATAGACGGTAATAAATTGAATAGATATGTTGATTCATATAATCGGTGAAGTGTTAATACTAGACTTGTTTGCATGGGTGATAGGAATAATCTTGGTCTTACAGTTGCCATTATAGCATGATTTATCATAGAGAGACAGCGCGGCAGAGAGAGGGAGAGAGAGAGAGAGAGGTGTTTTATACACTTATAAAGATTTTATTCAGCATTCAATAGGTTTCAACGCTACGCCGAGCGTCATAATCACTGACACAAATACTTCCAGTTACCTAAACAATGAATGCTTGTAGCACATTGATATATTCTATTAACAAAAAATATAGAAATGTAAAATTTGTGTCTGCATTTTCAAAACTATTGACTAACTATGAAATAATAGAACAAGCAGGTACACATCAAAATTCAAGGCTGTCCCTCGTCGTGCAAATGAAATATAATAGTCTATAATGCATATGCAGTACGTCTGCAATTGTATTACTCGGGAATGCATTACATCTACACGGCAGTAATTAGCACTATTAGCACCTTCTAGCCACCTGTCATAGTTTCACTATTTATGAAGCACTTTTGTCTATTTTTGTTATGACCTTCGTACGGATCTGCAGTCTAAGTCCATCTGAAGGCAGATAAAACGTTACTTATTAACTACCATTCTGAGAGAAAGGATAGACAAAGCAGAGACAAGGATCTCAATTTAAACACCAGTCCTGCATCCGTCTAGTATAGCGTAGGAAACTCCTGGAACAACTGTCAGGATGGTCGACAGCAGAACTTAAAATCTGAGTGCCTCTTCTGTACAGTTTCTTTGACCTTGAGCATAATCAGTGGGGCTTTGGGTTCCTTTAAAAGTTAATTTACAATAGTGAATACAGATAGGAAAGTTAGTGCATATGGATGTAGACACCCACAATATTTTTCTACTGTGTCCAATAACGTATATGTCAGTTTTAGTGTGGGTAGGTCTGAAAGAAAGGAATCAACTTGAACTGCTGAATTTTTAACAAATGGGTTTTCATCACTGACCCACTTTACCAATCAAGACGGTCCCGCGACTCTGAGCTAATCTAGCCAAAACTATTGCAACCATACCTCAAGCACCTTTCCACATCTTGTGGCTCTTAAAATTTACTTTTTGGACATGAACGAAGGTACTGAGAAGGATTATAAGGTTCTTTTTTCAAAACCTTTGCTATACAGGTACCTAAAAAACTTGTATAATTATAATAATATTATGGCAATTTTGAATAGTAAATGTCCGTATTATAGTGAACGAAAAATATCAGTTAAAGAAAATAAAAGTTGTGTAACCACCACCACTAACGTATTCAAAAGCTAAGCTTAAAGATCCTGTAAGCACAGAACATTTAATTGCAAATTCGTACTAAAATAAATTCGATTCAAAGACATAAAATTTTTCATTTATGTTGAAATACTCTCCAAGGTATTAATAAAAAAAAGATGGTATCTGAGAATGAAATAAGACAAAAATGAAAGATTTCCTTCAAATTATGTGTTTCGTGGCTTATTATGGTTAATTACAAATATTAACGCTTTACTTCTAAGTTCTCTATTTATTATTGTGTTTAAATACAGAACGTTTTGCACCAATATGATTGTAGGTAATATACGTACTAAAGAACACAGCAGTAATTTGAACTTTCTAACTATTGAAGTTAAGTTTGAATTCCTACTTAAGTGTTTGCTTTCACAAGATTTCAAACCGAACCGTTTTTGAAGAATATTAGGTAAGATTTTCTTGCAGATAGGGCGAATGGTGACGAAACTTTTTAGTCGAAACTAGCATGATAGTTAAAAGTGCTAGAAACAAGCATTATTGTTTAGAAAATCCATGTTGAAATTCGACATATTTAATTTTCCTCAGTCACACCAGGCAAAGTTTTGGATACTAACTTCAACTTATAACCTGCTCAACTCCTCCCCATATCCTTTCTCTTGTCCTATCCCACCATTGATGCTAAACGCCATCATAAATTCAACTCAACTGAGTCCGAAATACATTAATTTAAAGCAAGATTTAGAGACAAATTACTCAATCTGAAGAAGTGAATTTTTTTGCAAATATTTAACGTCTAAATCCAAAGACAAAACCACACAGAAAAATAATACATTATGTAAACTTAAACTATCATTCGGATGTACTATAGAACAGAGAGAGAGAGAGAGAGAGAAGAAAAACTACAGTTTACTATTTACAATTTCCAAAAACAAAAACATTTTAGTATCAAAAATTCCTATAAAACATATTGTGTGTAGAAACAGAATGTTTCATCCAGCTGTAAGTGAGGTCTTATAATAACAATATGAAATATGTACTACGCATAAGATTTTCTCAGTGCGTGTTTTGAACTAGGTTACCTGTCGCAGACCATGCAATACACATAATGCTCGTACATACACATACAATATATGGCGTTATATACTTAAATTGCAATTTCATTGTACTGTTCATTACGTTTCTTCTCCCCTTGAACTTTATTTTTCTTTCTCCACTTACAGCTTTTATAGTAAACATCATTTGTAGTACTTTTTTTCTGATTTATACCGTCCAAGTTTAGCAAACACACCCACACATACAAACGCAAACAAACTCGCACGTTACATATGAAAACAGTAAAGGTCTTGATTGAACTGGAAGAGAGTGCATGCCCACTAACGTATATTGATGTGTCAGAAGAGGAGTAATAGACCATATTTCAGCCCATAAATGTGAAAAAAATCAATATATGTGGGTAGCAAAAGATGTGCTCTTTTCAAGTGTTGAACGATTATTCGTATTCACGATGAATGTTTAGTGCTAGACGAGGAAAGGAACATTTTATTGCTTGTTAAACTGTCCGTTATAGTTCTACATTTAACAGAAGAAATACGCTATGACACTAAAAACTCATAAAAGTTGCCTCATTTATTTCCTTCCGCTTTATTTTACATTGCTTTTAGATAGTATTATGAAAGCATAAATCTGACAACTGAAAACAATTCTAGAAATCTGTTATCCATTATTCTAATGTTTGTTTTCAATACGTTCTGCAGAAAAAAAAATATGTATATAGCAAAGTTTGTTACGGATTATAGAGAAAAATTAGTCTTACATACTTGTGGTAAATCTGTTATTTGTTTTAGCAGTACTTTTTGTCGAAGTCCAACGTCCCACAAGGATACCTAATGTTGCTCTGGATTGCGAACCACGTTCGAGTTTGAATTAGAGCTGAAAGGGGGTTACCGGGTCATTCGGGGTCACGTTTATGACCGGGTCAGTGGGTCTAGGCTTAGGATTTGGTCTAATCCAGTGACCTGATTTAGACCCGATAACTCGGAGGACACAGCTACGTTTTAAATTATTTCTTTGCATTTAAGCAGTGTTTCTTTCAGGGGTGACCAGGACCGAAGATACTCCCAGAGCACGAAAAATACGACGCCGAAATAAATTAATTACATTTCCCAAATCAGAACAATCGGGTTAAGTTTAGGACTAGATCATCTATGTTCTGCTCAGGTTGGGTCACCGAGTCACCAAAACTGACCTACTTCCAGCTCTGGTTTGTATCACAGGAACAATGTCACTCGTCAATAAACTGATCGTTCATCTCACCTCCGCGAGAGCTGAATTATACGACTTCGTAATAAGCATTTGTTTTTATAATTTCGAATATCTTATACACAATGAGACAGATAATGCATGGTTCTAATTCCTCAAATCTAACACGAAAACACATGTATTCTGCCTAAGCTATACATGCTAGAAGACCATACATAAATGCAATTCATAAATTGTCCATTATAGCTTATCGATTCCGAAGCGATATACTGAAAACATTTGTTTAAACTTTAAATTGCAATGTACGTTCATGTCAGTTGAAGTTGCATAACATCTGTGATTCATTACTTCGACTTTTTCTGTTTACTACTTGGTATTCGACTCCCAAACGTGAAAACACTGTTATAAAATGGTGATGTATTTTCTTTACAAACGCACCAATTAACTAGTCATGAAGCATAGGTTTCAGTATCCTAACAAAAATGTTATAAATAATATAAACTATTAAAATTCTGCTGTTATTGACCGTCTTCTAATGGAACAATAAAGTCTCCTTGTTCAATAATTTATCTATTGTATCAATAATTTGTTATTCTGTTATTAGCTGTACTGCCTAGTATTAAAACAAAAATGTCAGAATGCCTTTCTTCTTACCAACAATATACACAAAAGCTTAACATATTCGAGTGCCAATAATTCTCTTTTTCATTTGAATATAGTTTAGCAACCAAAGTCATTTCAAAGCAAACTTAGCAGAGACAGTCAGCGACATTCGAGTTAAACACGATCGTCAGTGTCGAGGGGTGTGCTCTAAATTATTTAACAAGAGGCTCGCAAATTCCTTCAGAAGTAAATAAAAGCACCTAATATGTATTCACTGTGGCACATAAGAATACATACAGCGAAGATGTTATTCGTGGTAATGTTAAACATGGCATAGCGATTGAATAGTCTTTATAGTCAATAATGGGACTATGTAAAGAATGAAATTACTGTAATAAGATATGTTTAAATGAGATAAATACGTTTATTTTATTGGTTTTTCCCACTGAACAATTTTAACAAAGCCCTCCGAGGCCCCTCCTGCACACCCCTGTCAGTGCCGATCCATCAATTTCGCAATATTTGTTCTTTACAAGAGTGCAAAATCAACAAAACTGAGACTTCAACATAAACAATATTTGAGGTCAATGGCTCGCATAGAATACGGATGCTGACAGACACATGGACTGCTTCTAGAAGGACGACAGATAAACTTTCAGTTGGCACAAGAGACAAACAATGAGTCCAATTGATGCAAGTCCGAGAATTAGAAGACTGACTACTTGTCATAAATTTTAAGTAGTAATTGAAAAGGAAACTAGCTTTTGACCGAGTAAAGCTTAAAATACACAGGAAGTTTGGAACCACCGAATCTGCGGGAGAACCATAAAAAGTACCTTCAACATTGCTTTCTTATATCCTATTAACACAGACTACAGTTACACAGACAATTGGCAAATACAGATATGTCATCAGTGACGTATAATTAAGTTTGCGTTGATTTGGCCGAGGTTCTCTGAGTATTTATTATCCCCTCCCCTAGTGTGTACCAGTATATGTAATCATGCATCGTATATTTTTGATTTGGTAAATCCTCTGTATCATGTTCCAACAGGACATCCTGTTTGTTATTAAACGTTGAGAGTATGATTTTATGAATTTGTATAAATCCAGAAACCTTCAACCTCACTAACAAAATTCGGCCCACTCTGCAGTGGTACAAATTAAGCATACTTCCCTTATCAGGAAAGACGGTTGTTTTGGACGCTTGAGAGATTACCTGATTCCGTCTTCATGGGAATGGGTGTGATTGAATCATGTGAGTGAAGTTGAGAACTGCTAAGTTCTTTATAGAGAAAATCGAAAGAATCAATGAGAATTGTTTTTGTTCTTGTTTTAACAAATCAAAAGTGTCTTTCAGAAAACCATATTCGAAGAAACCCAGTAACTATTGTGAGAATCTTGAGTTACAGTAATCGAGTGGACTATGAAAGCAGAGAGCCAAGGTTTATTTTACTGTCCGATAAGAATATAACAACTTTCAGTTAATCATGTTCAGTAGGCAAGGAGGAAGCTCAACTTGATTAAATACAATGGTAATTACTGTGGAATTATGCTTTATTTATTTAAGTGAACTGATATCGTTGGTATTGGTTGTACTTTAATAGAATCCCTCACCACTTGCATAAATGTTATCAGTGTTGCTTACAAGTGGTTAATCTTTATTGAAATATAGTTAGTGGACACAATTCAATTTACTGTGTCCTTATATGGCATGATCTCAGTACCTAACTTAATCTAATCTATTCGTTTCTAAGCCAAAGTAAAGATTGCTCATGTGTGCTGGAAAACTACGTCTATGAGAGAAAATCCTGTCAGTTTTAAACAATTTTAACAAGTCTTTGAACGATATAAGCTTAGTTCACAATTCAATCATATTTTCAAAAGGATATCAGTCCAGAATTTTGTTATTTTAGTTTTACACTACTTCAGAATTTTACAGTTATAGCTGTATACATTGGTATGAAAATGGAATGAATTAGTTAAATGTTTTAAGTCTTGTAGTGAATTGAAAATTTCATATTCGTTCAAAATAACATCAGTCAATGACTCTGACGTAAGGACAATAGCTATCCATTAGAAAAAATTTCCATTAAGTTCAATAACATTAAGGATTTGAAAAAAAACTAAAGAGTTATGTGCCTGATGAATACTTAGAATACTATGTTGATATATTAAAGTGGCCTGTGAACAATAAAAACCAGTTCGATACCTACAGTTACTGTCAGATAATGATATTTCTTCCATTGATAAATCAGTGTTATATACTTCAAAAGTCTTTAATTGATAATGGATACAGTCAGTATTATGTTAGTTTAGAAACATAAGTGAATGAGAAATAAAATAAAATGAATGAAAATAAAAGAAAATAGATGTAATTGCGGGTACTTTTTCTTACAATTATTTGTAAACAGCATCAGACCCCAAACCTTTACTGACCAATAGGATAATATATTGCAATAGCAGTACAATCTCATGATTCACGTTTGAACCATCGAATTTTCTATCTTTCATATCATTTATCTTGCTTTATTATTTTACATTTTAAAACGTTTTTCTCAGTTTTCCAGAAACTTGTACTCCTTGACTAATGCCCTTCCAAAAATATACACATTCAATTAAGTATACTATTGTATGTTGTGGGAAAAGTTAGGACTTCTTCAGGGAGATAGTTAGTGATCAGGAGATTATCTGAAAATGTTTGTTGTAAAACTACATCAACTCACTATAGAAACTTTCTGACAGTTTGTTAATTGATATCCTCTCTGCTAATAAAAATGTCTCGTTCATCTTCCTCAATGTTGTTTGACATCGTAGAATGATAAACTTGAATGGCCCCATTGGATAAACACAACGTTACAGATCCACGCCATATACTTCCTTATTGTCTTTGTGGGAAGTACGTGAAGCTTAATACAAATAGAGATAAAAGGGTTCACTAAGTGTTTAGAGCGTTCCACTGTCCATTTATTATCGCTACATCAATTGATTAGACGATTCGTTAACTCAATAACAAAAAGGTGGTTGCTTCAGTTTGCTTCGTAATTGGAGACTCGTGGGGACGAATGCTGAAGCTGAACATCGTGATGGAGATTCATCTGAATTTCACTGTTTGGCTTGAAGACGAGGGAAATGGCTGAAACTGTCTATACAAAAGCACTTCCAGATTGATGAGTTCAATGGCTACAGTCATTTTCTTGTCAAAAGAAACCTTGAGCAGTAATGGCGCCAACTTGTTTACACATTAGTAAAGCAGCATAATAGTGGGAGAAAGGTTAAAATTTGCACTATGGATGATATTTCAATAAGCGTTAGTAGCATAAGGTGAGGATATTTTTAAACCGCTTCATAATGCTGTGAACCCATGAAAATAATTTATCTAAAATGGCAATATAATCACACTTTAGGATGCCTCACGGACATGTCATTAGAGACTTAGATTGTTCATGTTTACGATGCAGTTTTACTAACTTTAGAGATTACAGAGGAGCAAAATTAATTCACGATATCACGAATAATTAAAAAAGACTATAGTTCCAGGTCGGATATTCTTATATGTTAATTTCCTGGCCGGATATTCTTATATGTTAATTTCCTGGCCGGATATTCTTACAAGTTAGTGCTTTCTAATGCAACATGAAACTAGAAAATAAGGGCAGATAGAATAAATAGCGTTCCCTCAGGGCAGTGCACTAGTGGAAACACATTTCTTCAGGGTCTCAATTATTTCCTATTGCGTTATCAGCTTTGTCTCCTTCTCTCACCCCAAAAAGATCTTAAGTGTTAACATTTTTTCAAAACCCTGTATATAAGAATTTAAATCAACATTAATGTTAATTTTATGTTATACAACTCTCAGTTTTTCGTCTTAGGTTACAGCATTAAAAACGTTTTATTTCGTTTCCGAAACTCAAATCCAGGAACTCACATTTGCTAGGTTCGATAACCTCTTCATTGAGGGAACATTTCAAATATATTTCATTATGTAGTATTTCATGTTAATTATAAACCACAATTTGTGCTTCACTGAAATAGGGTAATTTAATATTAGTTAGAATTCAATCTTTGAGTGAATTCTGTGTGTTACTGCCATAAGAGACATTTTCTCTGCTGAGGGTGTAATTGAATGTGAGAAATATTGTAGAGGATGCTGCCTATACTGACTGATACAGTATACGTATTAGCTGCGATTGGTCAGGACTCTTAGAGAGAATAAGTTCGTTACGAATTGTAGTATCGACTTCCTTATGGAACCAGATATACAATTAATCTATGTGTTTTACACAGTTTACATTTTCAATATGTCGTGTTATAGCTGTGGGCAATCAGAAACGACTTACAACAACATTAATGTGCGTGTGCTAACACAATTAACATTAAGGTTATCAAAACAGTCCGTGATTAAATGCAATTAATCATAAGATCAAGAGCAAACAAGTTAAAAGAGAGAAAACAAATAAACCATGATTTGACTAAATACACCTCTTATTTAGCTTTGCAAAAACTATTTCATTTTACTCATTTTTATCACAGTGAGAATTCAACACTATTACTTTGCATGTTGTTCTTATGTGTACACTGTGTTTATCAGGATTTCGAATGTTCCTCATTTTCTTCTTTATTTTTACGGTGCTGCAATGTGCAAGTGTCTAAAACTGATCATTATATTATGAACTAGGGATGGTAGCACTGAACTTTACTTGTTGATTTCAATTAACTACAGGAGTTGTACTTCAGCTTAGTTCAAATAAAATTATGCCCTTCCCCTTACACGATAACTAGTAGTTTTAGTTTCATAGTGAGTGAGTTTGGGAAGTATGGACCTTTCCTATTTTCTTTTAGCCCGAGAGAGTTTTTACCTATTTCTCTTGTGGCATCCGGAGTCATAATGTAAAATGCCACTCCCTAAAAGCAGTACTTTCTACCTGCGAGGGTTTTATAAGAGCAGCCCCTGCCCTTTACAGAGAAAGTAGTGATCAAATAGAGGGAGAAGTCTCTGTGATTGTGGTTGAATCGGTTCATCTGTTTCAAGTGAGGCACAAACATCGAATATCTTAAATAGTGTTTCTCATTTATCCTACCCACCCTTCAGAACGGAGAAACCACTAATAGAAAATTAATCAAAGTTAGTACGAAGATAATGTGGGGATATTAAAATTTGTTACATATTGTGCAACAACACAGGATGAACAATACTGCGCACACATTAAATAATTATGTTGCAGCAAAAGCCACAGCTTCAGGTTATTATACATGTGACACTTGTGTACATGTCAGTACAAACCTACAAGGGCGCATTCGTTATTCAGTGTTGCAAAACAAGGCCGCTGCAGGATCAAAAATATCTTAAATTCTATGGGCTACAGTTCAATACTGTAGTTGAGAGACGGCTATGAGACGCTTCAATTACAGATAGTTTGTCCTTGGCAGAAAACCTGTCCCAGAAGAGAAACGCATTACTACAGCAAAAGTCTAACTTATTTTACAATTCGAAAATACGGTATATTTTCATAAATAAAATTGTTCTTGCTTTTCGACATTCTAACAATGTTATGCAAATGTCACGATAGCACTAGTATTTATATAATGACGTTATCTAAGATTTGATTAGACTTTTGCTGTAGTGGTATGTTTTTCTCATCGGAAAGCTATTTTGCCGACAGTAAATTAATTAACCCTAACTGAAACATTTCTTATGGTCATTTAAACTGCAGTGTTCAACCGTAGTTCATAGAATTACGCATATTTGAAATGTGTTGAGGCAGCTTTGATTTGCAACATTGAACTCCAAGTGTGGTCTTACCGGGACATGTAGATTTCATTTCTGTAGTAATTTGATGTAGTTTCATTCTGACGCAATAGTGCTTTATATTGGAATAACTACCATATCTGCTTGATACCCACATTGATGATTCGTCCTCTAGTGGTTCTTTCATTCTCAAGGATGGTTAAGATAAATGCGACAACCCTTTGTATAAAAGAATTTCAATTAATAATTCGACAACGTACAAAGCTCTATAATGTGCATATTTTGATAAGTACGAACTATTTTCGCTAAGCTTTCCTTAATAATTTTCGATTTGCTATGTTGAAAACACTTAAGATGTAAACAATGTAATAAAAAATATACATAAAGAAATGCAGGGTTAGCCATAATTCGCTTCACAAAAAGGTATTTAAAATTCATATATTCCAGTTTTGAGTGTCTTCATTGGATTCTCGCTTGATGCTTTTCATGTCGATTTTTTTTAGTGAGAGTACAACATTTTGTGCTACACAGAGTGAAAAGATTAAATGTTTTCTTATGTCATGATAGACTTTGGTCTATCTCATCTAGGAAAATCCACCCCCGACCCAATCTGATCAAACCTTTTGTTCAAGTTAGGAATAGTTCGTGGAGGTACGTTGTTCTACACATAAGTTAACAACTCTATGATTGTGGTCATGTTGACCTCTTAAGGCCTACATCATACACGACCTTCCATTGATAGCTTTCTATTTAGCTTAAAGTTGTTCAGAAACCCAGAATAACAACACTAAATGTTCTATAATAATACTATTTACTAGCTACCAGTCACTAACTTAAGCATAACCTCACATACCTACTGCTCTAGTCAAGTTGCTACTACGCTAACCAATGATGATGTGAATAGTCAAGCGACTTATGGCACACCCGGTTTAAGCGCAACAAATGAGATAGATAAACATCGATGAATCCTCATTGTCAGAATATATTAGAAAACAAGTTAGAAAATAATAGAGTTGTCTAGGAAAGATATACTTTTTATCTGGGAAGAGATCAGTGAGTAAGAACAGAGCTTTCTAAAAGTAACAAGGAAGAAGACAAGGGCAGTTTCTCCAAACATCATGCTTATTATCATAAAGGAAAGAGGAAATATGATAGTAATAAAAATAGAAACGAGCATAATGAACATCGCATACGCCAGTGCATGCATACAAGAAGACCAAAAGCATTTGTAACTTTCAAAATTATAAAATGCACAAACACACAAGAACAATTATCATTAATTATACACTTACCTCCGCCTCAGGTAATTGACATTGGAGGTGAAAGACTGCTTGAAACTTGAGAACGAAATCTTGGCGGTTGAAGAGTGACAGTTCTTACGAATAGATCCTCGAAACTAACGTCGTCTTCACGGTTTATTTAACACTTTTCGTTTTATGTGTCCCTGCACTAGTAGTAGTAGTTTGTACGCTAAGGGTATATTAATTTATCCCTTTTATCTAAGGATGGATGGGAAATTGAGAGAAATGTTAACTTTCTGTTCTTCTAAAGTTTTAAGTACGATTGTCCTTCCCAGGAGGTACTGCACCTGCAAGAGAAAAGAACAAGAACATTAATGTATTTTTTACTTTGGTTGGAAAGAATTACAATATTATGGTGTAATACAAGTTAAAGGGAAAAGAAGATGGTAACTCAATGACTGTTTCAAGCAGACATATCAACCTAGAGAAGTGTTAATGCGTGAAGGTTGCCAACCTGGAAAGGGGAAATGCGGGAGATTGCGTGAGAAACGAAAAACATGCCAAAGAGTTCCAACACAATCATCTCAAAAGTACTATAAAAAGCAAACAGAGCTTACAGCAACAAGTAATTTCAGTTTTCAGAATATTTCTTACTTGAAAACCTAAACTGAACGAACCGTTTATAAAGTTTTTGAAATAGTTTACGATCTGATCAGTTCGACAATTCTTCCACATACCATCAGTGTTGAATTTGACGCGGGGTATGGTCGAGATTATCCCTCTCTGCGAAAATCTTCCTTGCATCTGTTTTCCGAAATATCCCCCAAGCTTGGGATATGAACGAATATAATATACGGTGTTTACGTCCTGAGAGAAATTTCCCCCTTTCTGAAAATTCTACAAATCGGACACTGCATACCATACATCTATCACTATGTTGATAGATAACTAGGAACGAAAAAACACATATCATCAGTTCAGCAGCTCAATAATTAATTGAATAAACTATAGAAAACAGTTATTTTTATTGCCCATTACATTTCATTTGTGTTCATCGTTGTACAACTTGGTAGCTTTTTTGACAGTCTTTAGAAGTTCACTGGAAGGTTATAAACCGGCCAATGGTAAGAGCCTTTCTAAATCACACTCTCTCTTACACTTTTTGCTGTTAATACCAAGCAGACGATGCTATCATCAGCTATGTCGCAACGTCTTATAATTCTGACACTCTAAGAAAGTCCTCTTTTTTTTATTTTTTACTGTATTTTACAGCGTGAACTTTAAAGTTTGCACTTTCTCTCAAAATGCGTGAGTTTGCACGTTCTTTGCGTGGGAGCGTGAGTTGATGCTTGAATGCGTGTGACTGGCGCATTTCGCGTGAAAATTTATTTTTTTCTGTATAACATCCACCTTGGTAACAGAACACTTAATAAATGAGTGGCAGAAAATAAAATTGAATCGTTCAATCTACACACTTCAGTAGTTATAATCTACAAATTATATTTCTAATGATATAGGGAAGGAGATTGTAACGTGTCACGCCACATGTGATTGTGAGTTCAGAAAATCAGTGCGCTGTACGATACATTTCCTTTGCATCAAAAAACTGCATACATTTTTAATTTCATTTGTCCGTTCTTCAGATACGATTAAACACTGAATGTACATCTAGCGAATCTACTGCTTTGTTTCCAAACATAATATGCTGAAATAAAAATAAATAAGGGCAGTTGGGACACATTTCCTTAGTTCAGTAACTACCTAGTAGCCCGCTAGGTGGTAGCAACTTTTTCTTCTTGTGTCGAGTTTGTTCAGAAGGATTATGTACTATCTTTTGATGATAAATTTGCTATATTGGTATGGTGATAAATAATAAAGAAGTTTTCATATTAAGAAACTTTACACATACACATCTTCCCTACAAATAACTGTAGAAGTCGAATTCACACTGAAAGTTATTGTGTAGACTTCCTAGTAGTTACGGAGGTTGTCACTTTGTGTAGACGAAACTGCAGAGGAAAATGTAGTAGCATATGTATAATTGAATGCAAACCCTCTCATCTGTTGAACCGAAATTTTGATATCCATCATGGTAAAACGGTCTTTAGGCCAGTTGAAAAGCGCCTGAGTCTTGAGAGCTCCGGCTAGATGGTTAGCTGTAGCACCCTACACAAGGTTTGTCGTGGATAGGGGCACGCTAATCCATGAAGAGCCCTCTGGGAAAAGCAACGCTACGTATTACAGCCAAAGAAGAGTAAAACCCGCCAGTTGATTGATGTCAGGCAGGATTCGCCCAGTTGCTATCATCTTGGAAGAAGCTAATCGTCGCAGGCTGTTGAGAAATTGTAGTACCACAGCGTGGAGTTAGGTTCAGCACATGTCAGGAGTGTTATATCTTCAATAAGACATTGAATACCTGCACGTATTTATTTAGCGTTCCCTCACGTGCGTAACACTCACCCGTAGGAAGATAGTAAGGCTTCTTATAATTAAAGAACAGTACATAATCGATACGTCAGTGAAGGTAAAAGTCCTGTAGAACTGTGATCGATACTGAAAACGATCAGCATGATAGATCTTCACAACACGTTACTTAAGTTATTACGTTTTCGCATCAAGCAGTAACTAAACGTTGCAAGGAAAAGTGAACTAGTCACATAGGTTCAATTAAACATTTCATTAGTAAATAACCTGGAAACTGTTTTAGGCAAAAACCTTGTTTTTTACGTAACCAATACTACGTTTGTATTCGTAATTAAAAGTGGTATAAGTACATTTTTCCATAGCTAATAGTGAAAAGAGAGGTACAAACTATTACGGAAAACATACGTTCAGTAGATTCTCCATTTCTTAGTGTCATAACGAGTAATCATATATGGGGAATGCAACACACCAAGCGTAGTCTGAAACTCAATTACACGGTGCAGTGTGAACTGAAAGATGTCACGTTCTGAACTTGGCGAATGATCCATGATAATTTCGAAGTCAATAAACTGTGTCAGGGATATATTTGAACGCTCGGAAGTTAAGACAATAATTATAAAAGAAGTGTCTTCAAATCTACCACGATAATAGTACACGCACAGATTTATATCATATTTTGTGTAAATACTCATAGTTTTATATAGAAAAACCATTACTGAGAATTCATATTTCTCTTCATCTATATATATATATAAACGTTGAGCTCAACTACGTAAAGAAAACGCCAGAGGGGAGAAACTCAACGTGAACTTTATTTCGTTTATTTGTTTGCATCTAATCTTGTGATTGAAAAGCCGTTTGAGATAATTATTTCGCTTTGACAGGAACTAATACTTCAATCACCTTGAGAAGCATCAGCAATATATTTTGCTTGTGAGGAATCATTTGTTCGTTTTTGTATATTTCAGAAATCTGCAATAAATATATAATCACAACAGTCATCTTCATGTCCAAGAGTGATCATTTTATACTCTTTCATTCAACATAAGGGTTTTATTGCTAACTAACGATTATCACACACTTTAACCGTCATATAAATGGCTTACCGGAACGGTGAAATCACTAACAGGGAACTAACCGTTATAAGATTTATGATCGTAAGATCTTGTCTGGAGTACACATAAAGTTCAATGAAAACCGGAATCGCTGTAGTCACAGGTTCTACCAAAATGTTCCAAATCCTTAATATTGTAACTAAAGAAAAATGTTAGTAGAATGTGTGCGCAACGCATGAATGACTGTCTCAACAAAAGTATTTCACCGTCAGAGACGCGTGGTATTAAAATAGGCAATCAAAAAATAATGTGAACACCACAAAAGATAGCTACTGGTGATATAGAAACCGATAGATAAAATGACAAAATTCGCTTGACTAAGATATACAAAACGTTGGCATATACGAAGGTGATAAAATACAAGCAGCAATCTTTTAAAAAACTAGACCAAACAAATACTCTTCATGCGTTTCTATTTGCATTTGGCAAGTCTGTAATCACATCATTAACCATTAGCCAGTCATCTTTCTACCATTTGACCATTTTGCCATTATTACTCGGCCTCAGAGTCATATATCATTGGGTAACTGGAAGTTATGTGATGTACAAACTAAACCTAAAAATTATAAGTTTGATTTCTCAAGATCCTGGTATACGGAGAGAATGCAGTTCAAAAACCTGTTCAGTACATTAACTCCTAGCAAAATTAAATGATAGACAATAGTCGTAAATGAATTGTTAGAAGACTCTTAATAGAAGATCAAGATGAACGCGCAATAGAAAACAAGTTCCCAGCCAAGGATCTTACAATGTTTACTCAAGGATTTCCTATATATAGTTCCTTTTCCCTCAATAAGAAACTCTGCGATAATCGCAACAGAAGTCAGCAAAAAAGGGTTGACTATAAATTAACCCTTGTAGCTAATATTAGTCATAGTTTGTCAACATTGTAGGTCATCATTTATTATGTCCTTGACAATTCACCACATGTGAAGCAATGCTTCAAATGGGCACAGAGATTCCTTAGAGATATGATCCATATTGTCACTCACTGCATGTCAAACTGAATCGGTGATGGTGAGATGGGTGGTTCTGTCTATTTTGCTTCTAGAAATACTGAATTCAATTTATTTATGACCTTTGGGCATCTATGGCTGGTGCTAGGGATGGTTCTGTTTTTCTTGCTATGAGATATGATACAATTAAAAGTAAGTGAGTATGATAGTGAGTGTAAATAGTTATAGAGATCAGGTAGATTTGTGAACAATTTAATGTTTTATAATATTTCTCACATTATTTCCTCCTTTGATTGAGTAACTTACTGAAATAAAAAAATATACAAATATTTTCTTGTCTTTGCCATGACAAGTTCAAAAAGGAATTCACATATCGATGTTTTGAATTACAATGGCATGTATAAGTTGATGTAGGTCTGTCGTGATGGAGGAAGTACGTGTGTGTGTGCTTGTGACAGAGTGAGAGAGGGGGGAAGAAATTACATTCTTTCTGCACAAAGTTTTTCCCTTCTGGGAATTGTAGTTGATAGAAGATTTGAGTCAATTTACGAAACATTCTTTGTAATAAACCCATCACAAAAAGTAGAACGCTCTTTTTATGAAATAGAGGAAAAAGAGAAGCTTGAAACAATAGTGTGTGTTATACTGCAAAATGAAGCTGTATACTCTTCACTCAAAGTTTCCATGAGAAGTTTTGAGAGCCAATTGTACCTACCAGCTCATATTTTCATCATCTTTAGCCCTACAAGTTTTCAAACTTTTGTATATTATTGCAAGTGAAAGAGTACGTTGGACTTAATGGAACGTAAATAATTGGAAACTCCAGTAGCTGTAGAATTGTTTCCTCATCAATAAACACCAGAAAAGACAATACAGAAAAAATAATGAATAATAGAGAGGCTCTGTTAACAAAAAGAGATGAGTGAAATAGAGATAGATAGGTAGAAAATTGATATGCCACCAGCAATTATGAAAAACATGGAATTACTATGTTTTTAGATATTTTATTGAATATAGATATTAAGAAAAAACACATTAAGATCAAATGACCTAAAAGGAGAATTCCGATTGCTTCTTTTTAAATGTTTGATGAGTGCAAACAACGATTATATTCGTTTTCATATTATAGCAAGTTAATAACCAACTAGCAACGCCTCGACAACCTACCATATAATATTCCATTAACAGACTTAACATTGATCAAGCAACGCAAAATACCAAGGAGAGGAAAACATAAATGTATCGGTTTAAATCTCATTTTTTTTAAATCGCCTTTAATTGTTTGTGTTGATTTTTCAGATTATCAATGTCACATTTTTACTCTCCATCTTTTTCGAGACTCAATGTTTTAGTGAATCGAGACTGTGCATATTAATATGAAGTCCTTACATCACAAGTTTCAATATGATACCACACATGTCAAGGTGGACGGAGTGATATTCGAGAAAATAGCCATAGCCGGAAATGCTTCTCGCCCATGTAGCCTCAATGGTTTAACAGGTAGGTACTGTACAAATTTATGTAAAACCTTCACATCATAAACCTTCATATGATATCACTTATATCGGGGTAAACGGCGTGGTTTTTGAGAAAATAGTCGGACACACACACCCAGGAATTTTAACTTAATGCTGTATATTCTTTTAGGTAGGACAATTCATATTGAGGAGTCGCGAAGACACGACTGACAAAAGGATTGCATAGAATCTCTTGGACTGGGAAACTAGGCTCTCTGTTAGTAAAGGAAATACAGAGACTAGCTTTTGATAAGAAGGGTTTAATGAGTGTTAAGTATAGGGAGCGTTCGAAATTAGCAGTGGTCCACTGGCCGACGGCCAGTAAAAATTTCCAAGGGCCAGTAACTGAAAAATGTTAGTGGTCCTTTGGGCACTTTAGCACTTGGTCCTTTGGGCACTTGGGCTTTCTAATATATTAATAAATGTACCAGTAGGCTGTATTTAACGTTTTAGCGAAGTGCTTTATTTCTGTTTAAAATAATCGTGAAATCCCAGAATCTTAGGAACTAACATATTAGCTGATCAACACCTCAGGCGCCAGTGCCGGAGACAGGAAACATAACTTGTATGCAACGTGAATACGCCGTCTTCACTGAATCCATATTGTGTGATTATGACGTTGCTCTGACAGTACGCCCTAAGAACTGTACCTCTGAATTGGGAATACAAAATTCCAATTTTGTAGTCCCAAATTTTGAGAAGTAGTGGCGAAACCAGGGTTGGGTTTAGAGGGGCGGTTCTTTGCTTCCCAGTTCTTGGGAGGGAACCGATTAATATAAATAAAAACGAATTTAAAATATGAATCTCTTGCTTCGTCACTGATTTTCTAAAATGGGATTACATTATACAACCTATTTTTTCAGAAGCAGTGACGGACTCAGAGATTCACAGTTTACCTTCGTTTTTGTTTCTATTCATTGGTTTCATCCGAAGAACTGGGAGGCAAAGATGTCCCCTCTAAACCTAATCCTGAATTCGCCACTGGCTCTCAAAAATTGGGAGTACAAAATTGGAATTTTGTGTTCACAGTTCAGAGGTATACTTTAGGGTGTATACTTCTTTATAGACAAAGTAGAAAGAGCCAGATGCCCCAATATTTCTCCCAACGGGCCCAGAGTCCCAGCAGATACTTCTGAAGAAAGTATTTAGCGTATTAAAAACAAAGTAAGTGTGATAATTCAGAAATTAGGCATTTCTACGCGTATTTGTTAAGTACGATTTTGGTTGCTTTGACATAGATTTTTACAGGACTATAATTATTCTTTAGTGTTTGGTATCCAATATAGGATAGTAGCCAAAATAAATTTAATAAAGTGGACTAAAATTAGGCTGATTATAATTATTTACTGATATGTAAATGGCCAATAAGATTGTTGTAGGAACAATGAAGAAAATATTTCACTGGCCCCGTGGGCTAGTGCTACCAAAAGTTAATTTCGAGCGCTCAGTACAGGAGTAAAACACTGTTGAGGGATGTTGAAAGTAAATTAACAGCAGGATTAGGATGTTGATATTGTTGATCTAGCACCGTTCCTTCGGACTGAAGAAGGTTCCTCGTTGTACTCGGACACAGCAATAAGTAACAGACAAACAAGGACTCCTGTCTTTGGCGAATGATGATAGGCGTAAAATAGAGAAATGGTAACTGTCTCTTAACTCTTAACTTCTGTCCTGTCAAGCATCCCTGTCTGGTCTTTTTATTATCCTAATTCTGCTGTGTTGTGCGTTCGAAAATGTGTTGCGAATGTGTTACGTAATTTCTCTATAGCGCAGCAGTGCTCTACGCACATCATTTACATAATACTTGACAAGCATTAGTTGGCATATTTTAGATGTTATATTCAATCTTATTTACAATAACAACTTATGATTCTTAATAGGTTTTTCAACTCTATGTATATTTACAATATTGTTGTACGGTATTGTCAATTTAGTATCCGATAGCAGAAATATAGTGCAACAAAAGCTAAATATTTAAATTAGTAATACCTATTATTGTCACTAATTCTATGACAACGTTCGTTCAACATTCTAAAAGTATTTGAAATCACTTTCAATGCTTCATTTTCATAATAACTTCTGATGAAGCGAGCAATGGTTGTAGTGAAACTATGTGATAGTATCAGTGTTTAAGTGATTACTACTTAAAAGTGAATCTCTGCTCCTAACAAATGTGATCTTTCCTATTATAATTCACAAGATCTCAAATAGTTAATGAAGGCACATTAATAGAACTATTCATTATCAACTAATGCATTCAACTTGAGTTATTAAAAAATTTAATAAACATATTAATGAGATAATATGGGTGAAGAAGATACTCAAGAAGGAAGAAGATATTCTTTCATGGAGGAATCTTAATTCCCTAATATAGAAACAGAAACATGCATGCGCTAAGGTGTGGGGAGAAAAACACCCACAACTTATGGCACTTACCATGTTAGTATCACATGCCAGATGAATAAAACACCCAATCAACGATAGTCTTTAAAACATACACACTCGAAGATGTATACGGTATCCTCTTTGTGTCATTTAGAGCTGCGTAATGCACAGAGAAATAAAATCGAAATTAATGTGCAATAGTCGAACAGGATAATTTGGGTAGGTTTCTCCTAGACTCCCTTTTGGCGGTAAGATGGACAGATATTGTGAAACATTTTTTTAAGAAAGAATGTGGCCGATGTTGGGTTTACAAGACTCTAGCGAAGATAGTAAATGGGTAGAGAGTGAACAGTAAGCCAGGATCTAGTCGCCCAATGAAGAAATTGGACAGAAATGAGAAACGAGTTTTCCCTGTACACGAAAGTTGGCATCAGCTGCAGACAACTGGGGAAGAAATTGCGGCACTGTTACAAAACGATGAAGAAGATAGTGCAAGATATGAGATACATAGAAAGGAAACAGGAAACTGCTCCTGAAGTCAAGCCTGATTCCAAAGAAGAAGCAGCGAAGACGACTGTCCGATTTATTTAAGGGAACCAAAGATGCTTTATTTGATCTGGACGTTTCAATGGACGACGAAAGTTATTCTCCCTTCCTTTCCCTACATCAGACCAAATAATTTGTGAAGAAGGAAAACCAGCATCTCCAGCCAAAAGTTTACATAAAAAACCAAATTCGTAGAGAAAGTGACGGCGTGGTTATAAAGACATTCAAAACCATTTTTGGAAAAGTATGGGGAGCGATGAACGTTGAAACGTACATCAAGGAATACATTTCACCTCTATATTCAACAGCACTATTTTGATAGCCAAGGCTAAATCATCTGGTCCCATCTCGCATCTGTCAATTGCGCAGCTTCAACTGTTCAGAGAATCTGAGAATTAAACATCAGTTTCGTCGTGAAAGAGGACAAGACTAAAAACGCACCACATTCGGGCCCAATTTAAGAGTTCTGGTCTAATCAGAAACGACAAGTGTACGAAAACAAATGGGAGGCAAAGTCGAAGGATGGTCTGATTAAAAGATTGAAGGCAACGTTGTCTGCAATTCCGAGGATTATTGGCATACTTTAATCTCGGACATTCACTCTAAAGTGAGAAGGACTACCAAGTATGGAACGAAAAGTCTCATAAAATAAAACCAAATTGTTTGCCGTATACGTAAAATAAAATTAGCTGTATAATAATTTCTAATTATATCAATAATAGTTCTGCCAAGGTATGAGAGTTTAAAGTTGTGAAGTTTTATTTCCGCATATCTTATGCGTCCGACAGAAGGAAACAAATGGCTCGCTTAAGAGCACCAAACATTTCGCTATCATGCCCCCTTAGAAATAGCAAGATGTTTGCCAAGTCAGATTATGGCAAATCATTTGTCGGTAAACGTGCCCGCGGACATGCAAAATATTCTTGGTTACCAACAATTGTTAACAAATGATTTTCTAAAATGTACCCGGAAAGCTTCTTGCTATAAAGACCTCAGAAATAGCAAGGAGTTTCCTAAGTTAGTGTTAGTGAAGCTTAACTTTCACTGGATAGAGGTTAAGAAAACACAGAGAAGTACATTCGTGAACACTCCGCGCACACACAGTAACAAAATGCTGTGAGAGTTGGTTCTCCAGTGTAAGATTGTAGCACAATCAATCTTGCGTTCCTTTGCCAACTTGAAAAATACTAAAGGCCTTCACAAATGGTAGAGACCTTGTCGAGGTTCTGAGGCTTCCAACCAACACCGACCTGTACCATAAATAGCAAAAAGCGTTAATGATCCATTAAGATTTTTTCTTAACACGGAATTAAGGAACAAATAAGTAGTATAGCTTCTGTCTCTACTAAGTTACAGACAACAATGTTAAAATATGTTCTTAGCGATTTGTGTTAATGCGCTATCCGAAGAGCTCTCATGGTGGCTTCGCGAGATTTTTGAAAGAAAGAAAACTATCAGTTTCACTTACTATAAAACGTTTCGTTGAAGACACATGTTACTTTCTTTTAGAAGTTTTTATTTACTCTGTTGGAAGCTCATATAAAAATGACCACGTCTATCGAAATTGTCTGCTCTTTTAACATCTTCAGTCTTTTAAATAATAAAGCTTTCTGGCTAAAAGGAAAGTTTTGAGTGTAATCAATGCCTATTCTTTTCTAAATTTCACCAGTATTTAAACAATATTTTTTTCCTTCCCCCTGTATGCATCAGTCTACAGAAAAGATTATTCTTGTTAAGCGAATCCCTCTTTTGCCTTAAATATTCTCGTCTTTATTTCTTTTCTCATTTATAATATTTTCTAACTACTTAAAACTGAATATCTGCTCTACGTTTTCTTTCCCTAATTTTAATCTTTGCTGGAGTTTCATTGGTTCTAATCAGCATCCACAGGATATCACTGTTGGTTCGATTTCTTTCTGTTTTACTATGTGACAGCACGAGAAAAAAACAAATAAACATTACGTATTTGGAGGTCTTGTCTTGCTGTAGAAATGTTCTTGTTGTTCTGACTGCGTGTGTGTGTTTTGTAGGAAACTGAACTTCGAAAGTACGTTTAAAAATATACATTAAAACTTAGTGGTAATTCCATTCTACTAGTATATTAATTATTTATGCAATATCTAACACTAGCAAGTGATATTGGTTAGGTTCTGGTGACGTTTGCTTACAGTTAGACTTACCTAGGCGTAAACCGGATTTCACGGAGAGTTGTTGCAAATCAATGTTTAAATTAAATACTAGTACGAAAATCAGAACCGATTGAACTATTTTTAAAACTAAATAAGAAATGCATAATAACTTATATTTATTTGCTTTTAAGATGGAGGTGTGCTCTTTCCCAACATTTACTCCTACTATTTGTTCTTATATTGTTTCCCTTTCCTCTTTGAAGTATGAAGTAATAAAACTCATTTATTTACACGAAGAGAAAATATTTTCGCTTCATTCTCTCGCAGCGTATGTATATGGTTACTTCTACCTTTACTCTTTTCATTCGTAGCCTTTGCTCTATTTATATATGCACAGAGATATGCTACTAAAAACGAACCCAAACGTAAAACAAAGGATGAAACGTTCGCATACTAGTGAAAGAATTTTAGTTTTAATAAAACAGATTTAATGTTTGCTTTACAGTCCTTGCTGTGAATCCTGAGTCTATGTAAACACAGTTAATAAATTATAAAACAACTTGGAGTTATATGAAATAACACGAATGTTTACATTAATTTTCATTAAATGGATATGTGTGTATATTGCTAACGAGTATAAATTTCAACCTTAAAAAGTGAGAATGTTATGAAGTGTGGATTAAGCAATGTTATTATGTATGTTTTTATGGGAGGAAATAACAAAGGTGTGCGATAATTTTGCTTTCTAAACCTAATTTGCTTTCCACTTTATCACATCACCTAAGCTTATTCTGAAAATGATGATTTAATTTGAAAATAAAATGAAAAACTCTTTTATTTTAGAACCTGCAAGGTATTTGCTTGGGAATCCATGAGCTCCGGCCACTGAATGTACACGTTAGGATCAAACATAGTGTATGGATATCCCCATGTCAAATGAACCAGTGATCCAAATTAAATTGCAGATTGATCCATCGAAATGACACACAAGGTAATTTGTAGGTATTCTGTAAAATATAGTCAGTGGTATTCAATTCGGGAATATACGATCTACGTGCGGTCTTTCCCTGGGCAAAGGAAGGCCCAATGTAAAGTGTGTTATTTGTCGGTCAAACGATGTGGATTTTGTATTCCGGGCAGACATAAATACAGAAAAACCCATTTGATCTTTACATATATATCGTGATATTTGTTTATGGCCTATTTGTTATACTCAAATGCCTTCGCCTTTCATTTATCTCGTATTCTGAAACCATCATTGACAGAATTTAATTTAGTGAATCCTCTTGTTTACCACTTAAGTTTCTATGGATACCGTCTTATTACTCACGTTCGCAGCACCAGTTTTTCTGCAGAATTGAAGAAGAAATAGTGAGATGGATTTTTTCTCAACGAAAGGAAAATAAAACGAAGAACAGAATTGTAATTGGGTTTCTTGGGAGGTGTCTATGTTATTGACAAAGCATCACGAAACGCTCTCAAATTATTACATGTAAGAGGAACGCATAAAGTATATTATAGTTAGTATTTTGTGTTCCCAATATATTTCTTTATCTTTATTGGCGCTATTCTTGAGTTTAATAGCAAATGTATTGTATGTGACAATGTGTACACAATGGGAGGATCGTACGAGGGGCATACCTAAAGTAATATCTGTTGATCATTATATCGGAAAGTATTCATCCAAATTTAACTCCTTTTATTAACATAGAGAGTGGCTATTCATGCATGTTTTCACCAATTCTCGTTACTACAGGTTTTGCTTAACCGTCAAGTATAAACAAAGACTATCATTGCGTTTCTAACAGAAGAGAGATGTAGGCTACTACTGCCGACATCCATGAAAGGCTGAAAAAGCTTGAAGCTGAATAGTTCCTATACAAATGTGTGTAATTTCATTTCTCTTTTACTATTAGTATACAAGTTATGGCCTAACTAGCATTACCTTCGGTATGCTCCTCGTACAACGACGTCCGTAAAAGAAATATAGGATTTTTCTTGTTAAGTGGTTCTGAAGCTCAAACCAACGACGCAAGCCACCTTGGGCTACTTATTTGGGTTTGAATTCCAACTGAAGCATGAATGTTGTTTTTTATAATATTTCATGGAAATTGTGCAATGACGATGAAGATATTAACTACGCTTGTTGGTTGGAAATTGCCACCTTGCTGCCCTATGATGCCTATTGATTTGAGAAACAAGCACTAGATATTCATATCATGTTCGACTCATTGCAGCCCCCTAATGTGGACGTATATTTCTGACCTAATGCTATTTTTAGGGAATTAAATTACCATCTCTGTGAAAATTAAGTTATTTGCTTGTTTTGTAATTATTTCTGCACTGAAAGTTAAATTTTGTGCACAATATCACACACGTTAATTTAACCTTGTGATAACCCGTTCAACGTTCTCATTTACGTAGTTTTGTTGACGCAGAAAAATTGATACAAAGGAATATGATTGAATAAACCTTTGATAATGTTAAATGAACGTTAAACTAAATGTTTAATACACTGCCGGAAATCTTGGAATATCTCCTACATTCCATCGTGAAATGAAAAAGGAATATTGAAATTTGTGGATCACACAGACAATATTTATTAGTGGTATGTGAAATTCCATTTTGCCCGACACTACGGGGGTAAAATGAAACATACCTTCATACAAATTTAATATTTATAATCTAAAGTGTATAATAGCCTAGTGATATGTAACAGATAAAACATGATTTTAAAATTGTTTTAAATGTAATATATAAAATAATAATAATAATAATAATAATAATAATAATAATAATGGGCGGGAAAAGAGTAAATACAGTGTAATAATTGCAATTAAGAGTTTCCAATCACCAAAATCTGAAGATGTTAGTGATTGGAAAATAATTTCCCATGTACTTCGTTTTGTAAGTACAGTGGCTGTAAAAATATGGAGTATGTAGTGGCATTGGCAATGATAATGAAGATGGTGATGAAAATTATATTTAATACGCATTAGTTTTTGTGAAATAAGTCTTATTTGTGTAACCACGTATTCTGAAAGGCTTTCCATTTTATCGTGTCACAAATGAAAAAGATGTAACATATTCCATATCAGCCAAAGTCGTAAATTCGTTTTAATTCCATATACGTTTATCTTAACGGATTCAAAGTCCTCCATAACAATTTTGACAGTATCTTTGAGGTTTCATGTGTGTATTTCGGGTTTAAAGATAGGAATATTTCTTTTAAAAATGGATATCATGAAGAATGGCAGTTCTTCGAGTGACGCTGGGAAAGGACACTGTTAGCGTCACTCAGGTAGTATACAGTTAGTTTCGGATCTACCGAAGTATAAGTCCGATTTTGATGCTTGAACTTACATTTGAAAGCTCTTTCCAATACTGACAAGGAAAAAAATAGGGCGCTTTGAAAAAATATCAAAATTTCACATTTTTTAGGATGGCACTGACCCCAGACCATATAGGCCCCCGAAACTTACTGGATCTTATTCTACGCTTCAATACGTTTCAAACGATGTATCATACGTTAAAATCGGTGGAGCGGTTCAAAAGTTACGACTTTTTTAACCGAATCACAAAATTTTCACAAATGATAGAAACGTATGTCCGTCATTCTGTGTGTCTTTTTGTTTTAGCCCCAAATAGGTGGTACCTGGGGGTTTAGGGGTCCATTGCGGGCCCCCATGATAATGGGGGTAAATCCAAGCTTAGAGTTTTGATAGGAGTTACGGTTTTCGAGATATGCAGCAAAATCGATCTTGTATCCTTCTGCCATAGTGACACGTGCCACTTTTTAAATACGAGCCCGCACGGACAACACTCTCCGCCGCTGCTCTACTCATCTGGGCATGACGTAACGGAGAAAATTGTAAAGATACATGACCGTACCTAATTTTTTCTAACCTCCACGTTCCCATGGAGAGTAAATTAAGAAAATGTACGAATAATGCAAGAAAAAAATATTAATCATAAAAATAAGTTTTGAAAATTTACATGACCGAACCTAACCTTACCTAACCTCCACTTCGCCATGGTCACTAACTTAAGACAATGTACGTAAAATGCAGGAAAGCAATTATTAATAATGAATATAAACATATATAAACACATGAAAATATATTCTGAAAGGAAAATCTAGTGTTAACCTTGCCGGGACTCGAACCAGGGCTTTTTTGTTTACCAACTCGACGCCTTAACCACCAGGCCACCAAAGCAACCTCCCAGATGTGTTTTCTCCGTTGTATTTACAGTGCACGTGTCTCCTACACGTTATAGCGCGTGTGCAGGAGAGAGGAGCATCGGCATAGACTATTGCAGAAGTGTTAGAAAATGTAAGAGAACGCTTGCACCTAGTGGCAGCGATTAACTATTGAAAATGAAGGCAATGAGCTAAAAGGTAGGAAAACGCTGATCCGAAATGAATAAAGGGCATGCTATACCTCGTCGCACCACCAACCCCACCTTCACCATCACCCACATAGACATTTTTAGCACTTCTGAAAAGAAATGAGAATGAAGAAAGTAATGGACAAGACTCTTTCATCTCTTAAAACCTCAATGTAAGTCATCAAGGGCAGAGTGAGTTTTAATTGAAAATACGTCAGCTGACTTACAGTTGTCAACAGTTGTCACGCGTATCTCTATATTTATTCACAAGCAATTACTCATCATATTGTGCTTCTCATAAAGAACTTCTTTTTCTGTTTTATCAAAACAGACTAGAAGAAGAGGTAGATGCGTGTGTGTTTGTTTTTAATTCCGTGAACATGAAAAAAATCCATTAAGCTCGCACGAAGCGCACCATTTAATGAGAAAACAGATTAGGCACAGGCGAAGCTTTTATCATTAAAGTTCTCGGTGAGGCCCAATGCGCAGAACAGAGACAAGCTCTCCACAGAATGAGAGCTAGTGAAAAACTTCATCTGGGACTACTTAAAATAATTGTGTTTGTTGATGATTGTCACATTTAGTTTATTAGGTCTCAGAACAATCCTCCTTTCTGTTCTCAATGCGATGGTGGCTTAGAATTAAGCTATACTTCTCATGATGAAAAAGTTTCCTTGCTGTTTAAAGTTATTGGTATATTGAGTTGAAAAATTCAACAAGAGATATAATGATATTTTTTTTCTTGCAGTGATCAATTAAATAGTGTATTTAATTATGGGATAACTGGACCTTTGATTATGGGATAAGTGTTGTGGTAGGGTATTATTTGCAGAGGGAAAGCATAGTAAACTCGCTGGTATCTTTCGTGTTTCCTGTGGCACAAGGTCTCGCTGGGGTGAAACTTGCTTCCATTAGAATAAATTTTCGACTTACTGATGCAAATTGATTAGCTAAATAGGTTTTAAATTGATGTATCGAATAACACTGCTATAAACGTTATTCTGGTCTATAGACTACACAGATCATTTCTCGCAGTCGCAGTGTATACTCAATTTGTTTCAGAGCCGATTTTACTACTTCTTCCAGTAAGTGAATTGTGCTAAGCGAGCTGGTGAACTTCTAACGATAGAACATACAGTTTTTGGTAAAGTGGGACAAGAGACAGTGCGTCCAAAGGACCGCGGCTGGATCTGAACCCGTGACCACGCGCACAGATAGCGATCGCTCTAACGTCTAAGCCACCCTCGTGGTCCACTTCTTCCAGTATATCGCTATATCCCCTTAAGTCTTTCAGTGACAAATAACACGCTATAATTTGTCCATGTAGAGAGAATTATGACCTGAAAGTCTCTCGACAGGGTGAGCTGATGATGCATTGTCATTGCCATCCATTGGACAGAGGTGACCTACAGTTTAAAGTTGATTTCGAATCACTTCAATCAGTATACCTCCAAGCGGGGATCGAACACAAGACTCTTTGATTAGAAACCAGGTGAAACCACTAATTTACAGAGGACAGTAGAACGTTTACAGGTTTTAATTTTTGCAATTCCAATCTCTATATCAGGCAGCCGAGAACACCAATGAACCTTGTTTAAATGAATAGGGCTAAAGACGGAAATCAATGACATCGACAAGTCGAGTCGTTTTTATTCTGGCAATTATCCGTTCTTCTACTGCGGTCACGTGACTAAGAACTGAAAATGAGGTAGATGACTAAAAGTTTCTTCCTTCTTACTATAAACTTTCTAATACCGACTAAAATATATTTGGCCCATTTCTTATTAATTATTACATCGAAACTAAAGTAAGTAAATATCATTAAAAGAACTGCATACTCTTAAGTTGCTCTAAGAAAAATAATTTAAAGCTTTTTAGAACATACTTTCATTAAACAATTCGTACTAAAAAGTAAAAAATAATTTTGTTTATGTATGACTAAAAAGAAAAACATGGAGCATGCTTTCATATGTAGTTACTTTATAAATTCTTCAATTGGGGCGCCCCATGCTTATCTTTTTTTTTTACTTTTCAGTACAAATTGTTTAAGAAAAGTATGCTTTTAAAAAGATTTTTTTTAAATTATTTTTTGAGTTATTTCGGTTTTCGGATAATTTTTCTCAAGGTAATAAATTGTCACCCAAGTTTCTAAAGCTCTCCAACCAGTCAAACGCAACATCGTTGATGACCAGTATTTATTTTAGCATAATGAAGTTCATATTGATAAAATAAAATATGCTTTTAAAAATATATTAATATCTAGAAATATATGAAAGTAACAATGGAATATTGTATTGTCACCCGACTTACGTCGCTCTGCAAAGATTCATCATTTTATGCCGTCGGGAAATGAGTTAAATTAACGTTGCACGAGTTGAGGATGCCACGAATCATTGTGAATTAAAGAAAAGTATGTAATAAGTGAACTTAAATCTTCTTTTTATATTTAACAAAGGTCATTTAGAACATTAAATTAAAAAATCACGTAAAGAACAAATTATATAGAACCCTAGAGAATAACTACAATAACCGTGCTGTTTTGGCTATCCTATGACTTTCAGTTAATAAACCAACAAATTTAGTAAGAGAGTAAAACAAATTTAAATCATTCAGCGAGCAGTGTCAATATGTTTCTAACTAGAATCTGATCAATGCATAGTGATCCAGAATGGGAAAAAAATCGAAATTCACGATTTAACCCTCAAATTCACTCAAATAAGTATGGTTTCCAATTTAATGGATAAAAAATATATTTTGCGCAATTAACTGTTGTCAGGTTATAGCTTTTACACAAAAGCGTATTCTCGTATATAATATTCGATATTGTCTGCGTATGTGTGTGTGAGTGACCCGGTCCAGATTCTCCAGTTTTTGGACCAGATACACTAAAATTTCAGATCTAATTCCTAATGATCCGGAGAGGTTCATAAGCGTGTTTCATGTCCGGGAGGCGTGTTTTATATTACAGGAGACTTGTGAATGGAGGAATATTTCCTAGTTTATGATTGGTTCATTGCTGCTTACGAAGCTTCGGCAAATAATTTACGCGCGCCGTTAATGAACCGTTGATATTGTCTTATTAAATTGAAGAATCAGAGAAGAAGCAGTTACACATTTGGAAGCAGCAAGTACAGATTTTGAGTCGGTAGTGAAAACGACGTCTCATCATATGGAAACAGTTGTAATGATAGGGCTACGTTTAATATTCTATATTACACATGCCGAACTAAAGTCTACTCGAACTGACAAATACCCCAGTTAATTAACATATTAAAGATGAGTAAACCAAGCTGAATGGTAAAGCTAAGTAACAGTCCTATAATACAATTCTAAAATCCAGGTTAAAATGAATGGGTGCCTAAAGTGGTAATACACTAAATTTGATCTCACTTCATGTGGAGAAAATATTATAGAATGCACTCAAAGAAGAATCAAAATATATTTGACTTCTATACAAGGTTCTACACGGTATTCATTTTTAAGTCAATTCTTAAGGAGATGCACTCAATGCGGTACTAAATTAGCTTTGCACTCAAAGTACAACGAGAGAAACTAAAATAGTTATTGTAAAACTATAACATAATCAAACGATAATAATTTTATAATGTACAATGATGCCTTCGTAGTAAAAGTATCTTATAGATTATGTCTCCAGAATCATTCCTATATATATTATTAATTCTGTACTTGGCCACCGCTTCCAATTATTGAATTGTTGCTGCTTTTCTTTTTCTAGGAACTCAATTATAAGTTCCGGTAAACGATTACACTTTTAGGTTACGTTAGGTTATGTGAAATTTACGTAACCCGTTCCCATTTCACATGACTTCACCTTATCAGTTCGTTTTATCTATAACAAAGACAATTTCACATCGCTTGTTTATTTGGTAAATTTTCTAATAATGGTGATTATGTACGCAACTGCTACCAACTCAATTTTAACGTAGGCCATAATTAAAATTCAATTTTAACATTCACATTTCCAATAACTCCGGATACATTTTATTTTCTGTTCTCCAGTTTTCGTCACCTATTGGGTCGTTTATACGCTCTAAACCACAAATTCCCTTGCAAATAATTGACACAGCCAGTTCCAGGAAAATAGCGACAGGCAGAAATTCAAAAATGTGTTACGAAAACGTATATGTAATTGTTATTGTGTTAAACATGTACTCGAGTTGTTCACTACATGTTAACATGGCGGTACCAATGGCGTCGCATCGCGTTATAAATGACGTGTATTTTGCCACAAAAATCATGTACTATTGAGTGAGCGAAACCTGGTTAGAAAAGTAATTTTTTTTTCTGTATTATACGTGATTCACATCACCCTTAACGCCCACACTATGTGCTCTTCCTGAAAGCCCAAGCTGCCAGTCTCAGGTACCTTTAGCTCTTTCATTCTTAATTGTCGCTTCCATCACTCAAAATTTTGTTATATTTTGCGGTTTAATACTCCCACACACGTAGGAAACATTACATTTCTCCGGTACAATTTACATTTTGGGGAGTACTTAAAATTAAATTTACCTCCCTATAGTTTTAATAGCAAGGAACCTATTTCAAATATGATAATGTAGCGTTAAAATACAGTTACCTTTAAAATAGTAAACGTTAATAAGAACCAGTAAACAAAAGTCTCGATCTACCTTTGTACGTTATGTATTAGGTTGAAAATTCGGTTTGTATGTTTATAGAAAACTAAAACACTATCTGATTCTGAATCACAATCACAGTTTATTACTTCAGTAGTATCTTAGTAAATGCGTCTTCGTAACTATGTCATGGCATGTCATAGTAATGGTGTTAAGCACCAAGCAGATTTGAAAGGATTGGTTCCCCCTCTGGATCCAATTCTCTCTGAGCAGCTATCTTTATTAGCTTATTGTGTATACGCACAGTTATCCACGAATTAAATGCCAAACTTGTTAACGTTGAATGAAGGGTGTAGATAACAGGGCTATCCCATGTATTGCTGTATTTATGTTAGTTAAAATAAAGATAAATTTAAGTTAAAAATAGTAAGATAAACTTTCTATGTGTCGAATGCTATTTATTCACATTTACGACTTTTTACATACAAAAACCATTTTCTTCTGTGTTGAGATCATCATATGCCTAGCATGTTAGAGCACGTGGTTCATTATAATAGAAATTCATGTCATGTGATCAATGATTATTAGATATTTCCAAGTCACAAAAACCGATGTGGCATAGCATTATCAGACATAGAGGACTTTCAATATTGCAGGCAAATTTAAAACGGTGAGTAATAGCACTTTTACCAAATCTTGTGTTGGATGTCGAAGATTACAGAAATAGCATATTTTAATAAAAATTAATAGATAATTTAAGTGCAAGAATTCCTATCGAAGAAAAGGTTTGCTAGGTAAAACGTTTCTGTTCTGCATTCTCCCAGCATCATCCATTCGGCTTGAGCCAAAATCATCTAAAGGTCTTACAAAAATTCAAATTCGCTTTGAGAGCTATTGGTAATGAGGCTCATTTTTTAAAAAATAGAAAAAAATGGCAAATCACACCCAACAATCGCATTTTAGAAAATGGGTTGGATCATTCTTAAGAATATCTATCAAATGAAGTAATCCATAATTTCAAAATATTGTTATTAATGAGAAATTTGAAGTCCTGGACTGTGCCGGCTTAAGTTAGTGATCTTCAAATATCTCGGCTCAAAGAATTAGCTTCAAAATGAAATAGTTTGTTTCATTAATGTTTATATTAGATGAGTCCCTTTTCAAAATATCAGTGTTTTTCTTGATTTGTTTGGTATTTTTAAAAATTAAAATTATTTTTAAAGAATGTGTATCTTACGATTGACTTACTCATGCTTTTTAAACGTTGTATATAAATACGTGTGTGTGTGTGTGTGTGAAAGCGATAGATAGAGGCACATACACACAGAGAGAGAGAGAGAGAGAGAGAGAGAGAGAGAGTTCTTTTTTATTGACTTTCTTGAACTGCTTCAACTTCATAAAACAGAGTACGTTCACAAGAAATAAAACTTACATAATAATACAATAATAGCATTCATGATTTTACTATCGACGTTTTCACATAGTTTGTTTGGTGGATATAAATTGGCGTATGTACGATTACATACATTGAAATAATTGTGGTTGCGGAAATGTAACAGGAGAATTGCAAATAATTTCTTATGGAATGCATGCAGTGAAAAGCATAAAAACATTCATCAAATATATGAAAATAGAATAGTAATTAGTTAAGTCTGAAATCCAGTGAGGGAAAATGTCCCCCCTTGCCCCTCCCTGCCGAGGCCCTTGTGTATGGATAGGAAATGTCTTTTAAATATATATATATATAGTTAGTGTGTTACTTACGCAAAAAGTTATACTTAGTGTGAGGTAAATTGAGTTTTGGGGTGTCCTAAGGCCCCGGAACTGCCCCTAAATATGTTACTGCCTACCCGTCACAATTGCTTCATTCTTTCCGAGCCGTACAATTTAACTGGTTTACTAGTTGTTCTCATAGACGTTTCTCGCGATCATTCTAAATGGATCTTGGGTTGTCAGTATTTAAACCTAGTATAAAGTTACAATTCATAAATTGATCTACGTCAGTTTATTGAAAACGTAGTATCCCCTAGTGATGATAAACATCCTATATGCATTTGCAAATTGCGGATATCAAAGAGAGAAAATGCGTGAAATACTAATTTTGAACGTCTGTTTCATTCACAGTTCATAACACTGAATTCTCTACTTCACACATGACGCTTATCATGATCTTTACGGAGATACCAAATCTCATCAATTAGTGCACTGCAATTTGAAAAGAGTCGAGTTTTGCAACATTGTCAACCCAATACATCACATTTTGAATTCTGGTTATACACCCTATTCATATGCATTTTTTTTTCAATAATATTGGCAAGACATCGTTTATGAGTAACGAACAAAAATATATATTTGCCGTCGTAAGATATATATTACGAGTTCCTATCTGTGAGTATCCCAAAAATGAAGTTACTTTTAAAGGTTATATTAAATGCTTTCATGCTTCAGAAACTAAAGCTGGGGAGCGTTATATCACCACTATGTCCATCCGCCTGTCTGTAGACAACTTTCAACTCTGGAACAAATAAGGCTACAAAGGTAATTGAGATATCGTTTGTAAGGTCTCGAGGTCAAAGCTGTATAGATCATCTTTTCGTCCTTCGACAACTTTCAACTCAGGAGCTATACTAGAACTACGAAGCTCGTTAAGGTATTCGAAAAGTCTCTGCGAAACTTTTCTAGCGACACTTGAATCTAAATTGGACGCTCGCTGCTGAAGCTCATGTGTAAAGACCCCCAACTGGGCTCCGCCTCAATTGTTTCATTTTCAACTAATGAGTTCTTTCACCTGTATAGCCTATGTAAATCGTGATGTTGACAGCAGTTCGTTATAGGAGACTTCTTAACGATCATTAAATAAGCGAACTGGATTATTAATATTTTGTAGGGCCGCAGAGTGATTAGGTTGTTGAGGGCATTTCTTTACAGGAGATTTCTCGGCTTTCGTCAAATGACTTGGATGGAATGTTATAGTATGGCCACCCAACATTCTAATCAATTTTACGTGAGAGTATCAAATTGCAAATGTCCGTTTATCGTAGCACCGTAAGCTGCAACAAACCAATCATGAGCTAGGAAATATTCCTCCATTCATAAGTCTCCTGTAATATAAAAACATAGGTCCGGGAGAGGCCTCATTGAGCCTCTAGGGTTCACTATTTTGACACAGGACCGAATGTAAAAAATGAGATATTTTAATAGTTCTTTTTGGAAATGTGTTGTATACTTTGAGGCAAGAAAATAGTTTATGAGAACAGAGATCTCCCGAGCCCCTGTTGAGTCCCAGGGCCCCATTAATGTTAATAGAGTCCGAATGTAAAACTAGTTACATTTGCATACTTCTTTATCGAACTGATCTCTATAATTTGAGACAAGAGAAAATGTTTTCGGGTAAAAGTGGCCCTGGGATGCATTGGATCCCAGCGTTCGTAATGGGACCAAAGTCCATATAAAATGGAATATGGGACCCATCTAAATATTGAGGTACATAAACAGTACTTTTCCATGGGATCTTGATAGTGAAATATGCAAAACTATTTCTGAATATATTTGCAAATCCCAGTTTAACTATGCAAAGAGAATCGAAATGATCTACATACATGGCACCTTGCAGCGCAGCGCCAGGCACTAAAATGTTAATTTTGTGAACTTCAAACAGAATAGCATCACGTTTGGTGAGATTAATGTAAAAACAATAATTATAATTATTACTGTTATTTCTGCGCAAGTATGTATATTTGCAATTTAAATTTTAGTAAATATGCATATTTAAGGAAAGAAACTAATATGTAGTTTTGGAAAATAATTTTCACGGGAAATTAATGTGTTAAAGACAACAACTGAATATACCTGCTGCAGTGATTTGTTGGCACTGAATTTCTGTTTTATAAACTGGTAGATAAAGCTGGAAAGGCTCAACTTCACGACCGGTCTGCAACCTGTGCTCGCACCTGCTTCAAATTCATGGTTTAACAGCGGCACATACATTCTTAATGCGCTTGTAAGCCTAAATCCGCTAACTTTCGCAAAACTTTTCTCATGTGTCTGTTTACCAGTACTTTAAAGTATACTTTGGTTTTAAAATCATTGTGGGAAATGGTGGCGAGAGCTTTCAAAACTCAAGATTACTTTTTAATTTCCACGTCTTATATACAAATTGTTTATCTTATTATAAAATTCCTGTGTGAGGTTTTCCTTTGTATTAGAGGTATGTTACGAATCTGCTTAACTACGTCATTATGACTTGCGACAAAATAATTGTCAGGAAAAGTTTTTAAAATATATGGAAAATGCAACATAAAAATTGCATGTTTGTGACACCATATGCGAAAACTGGAAGAAATAATATATATAGGAAGCAATTCTTTCGTAGACAGATACTACAATTTGTATCTAAAGGTTCATGTATGATTTGTCCCTACTTTATTCAAATAAGTCAAATAAAACGTGAGGTTTATATATGTAGAAGCACCACATTTTCATAAACTGAATAGTAAGATATTCGTGTATAATACCATACAGTACTCAGCTTAAATTATCAAAATATCGTGATGTATACATGAATATAGTGTGTATTTGGCACTTGATAACGTAAGTATCGTATAATTTAATTTACGTTACATTTGCAGTCCTCTGGAAATGTAACCCCTTTATAAATAGCAACCTATGTTTAGTTTTAATTTTCTTGCAAAGGTAGAAAATAGACCTACATTTACTAAGTTAGTACTCATATTTCACATATAATTCGAAGTTAATTCTTCCTAATTATCTTCTTTACAAGACGAACCTCCATTTATGGCTTCTGAATAAAATCAAGAAACGCCACATTTGGTCGATCACTAATAACCGCGGGAATGTAGTAATTAACAAGAGCATATGATATTAGATTTTAAAACTAATATTAAGTTTTCCTATATTTTTTTCTGGGTTGAAGAAAATTGAAGAAATAAAAACAAACTTTTATGTTGAATGTTCTTCCAAGCAAGAAAGAAGCTTAAAAAAAAATAGAAATAAGGTATATTGCTAAGTTTCGTAAACCATTCATTCATAAGCATGAGACCACACACACTTTTGAATGTACTGCTGATACCATGCTACATACTTGTGTGTTCAAAGACCAGTTATGAATTATCCTCCGTTGGAGTCATAAAAGCAATTTTTGTTTTCTCCTTCTATGAGCAAAGAATTCAGCATTAATTACGAACAATGTTGAAAGAAGATAATTTTAATATAAATTCATGTACGGGATTTTTCTCTTCGGGCTCCTAACTTTAGCTGACGAAGACAACTGTTTTCAGTTAATGATTTCCCAGAACTGACAAATGCGTTTTACCCCGGAGTGTTCTAAAATTAATTCTGTATCAGGATGTCATAACGAAGCTCTGAAATATCCATCAGTAATACACAGTGTTTCTTCTCGGTGGATTATTTTACTCTTTGTTCCGATTGATTGGTTGATATGTTACTATAACGTCTTCAACGAGCCTATGAACTTCTAAAGACGAGGTCATTCGTTCTTGTGGCTGCTGAATCACTGCTTTCAATAAAATTTACAACAATTACTGAAGTGATTGTAATTTCTAAAGTATTCTATTTCATGGAAATTGTTCTTCTATTTACAAAATAATACAGGTAACAACAATGCAGTGATCCAGAAAAAAAACGACAAAAATCGAAAATCGATCTTCAAAGTAGGGAAAACGAAGAATCTATAAACTAATCAACGACCACTGCGAATTAAAGCAACTGAAAAAAATTGAAAGTGCAGAGACAGGGAGAGGGAAATTGAAACAAAGATGTTTCAGTTTATTTTTAGTATAAGCTGCGTTCTTCAAAATACATTCTCCAGAACCCACAGAAAATAACATTACAACCTTAGTTATCCTTTCTCTTAAGCCATTTCACTCGAAGCACGCAAGTTATATAGTAATAGCATAAACTGACGAAATATACGTAGACACCAGCTCATACCTATCTGTGTCATCACTGTGAAATATATTACGATGTCTGCTTATATAACAAACTGAACACTGTAAAATTTCATTATAATTGAGGTAAAGGAAATAAACGCAAAGAGAAGGAAAGTGGTGGAAATTTAAACGAAGATAACTAAAACATGATCAAAATGGAAAGAGGAAAAAGTACTAGAGGCCTCCCATCTTCCAGTATCTGCGACAGGTCGTAACTCAAATTGTAGAACACTAGCTTCACAATCCGAAAGTCCCCGGTTCGAAACCAGCTGCCAATCTTCTGACGTTTTCTTCCGTCACGCTATGCTAATTTCTGCATGATACTTCAAACTAGGCTCTGCTCAGCTTCCTTTCCACAGTCCTTTCCCCTCATCACATCTTTCTTCCTCGATGTCACTTGTAAATGTGATACAGTCTCGTAAGTAGAGTCAGATGAATCAATAAATAAAAGTATTATTAGTCAGGATATGCAACGTGAAAAAGTAATCAATATTAGAATAGAAAAAAGAGACAGATATTCAAAAATCGCCATATTTCTGCAGCTGTATGAAGTGAAATGTTTAGAAAATAGATTAATTATTATTTATGTAGAATAATTATGTCGAAGGAAATCGTCCTCTTAGCGAAGGAAGATAAAAAAGATTAGAAGTATTAGAAAGTGTGGATATGGTGGGCAATGGCAAAGGTACATTGATAAAACAGGTTGAGATATTAGGATGTGTTCGTTAGAGAATATAATGAGGATACAAAAAGGTGATAAAAAAATAGATCAGAATTTATGCAGAAGCTTAAATCACAATTACGTAATTCAAAAGTTTTTCTTTAGAATTATCTAACTCGAGTTAAGAAGGTTTTCTGTTCACTTCACCATTGGCATTCTCTTATTCCCTACACAATAAGAATTCCTCACCTCTAACATGGGCCGCGGAATAGACTAAACCAATCGTCGTTCTAATGGGATTATTGCATTCAGCCTATGAGATACGTTCGTGCAGCGACAAGCGATACGAGCCCATGAGCTTATGGTACTAGGCAGTTTTAATTATGGTGAGTCGATACAAACATAGTAAATCATTTGAAGCGTTCATGGTTGGTCAACGTATCTTAAAAGCGGTATCTACTTTTGAATCTGTTTTCAAAACAACCTTAAGTCAACGGAAGGGTGTTCAGAATTCAGAAGTCTGTTGTCTTGTGTTACGAACTTCATTATCTGTTTCTCGGGTTTCCAAACTTAAAAAAAAAACACTATTCACCAGCTCCAATGGAAGATCTTCCAGACAATACAAACGAAACCTGAATCTGAATCCTTGAGAAACTTAGAGTTCACTGATAACAAGCATACATTCTCTGACGCAGAGGAACTGCTTCACAAACGAGAAAACAATGACACGAAAGAGATGAGGAAGCCACAGAATATCACAAGAACTATACAAAATGTTCACTTCGTAAACAATAAACTTAAGCAGCTTGTAATTAAGATAATTTTGGTTCATTAGTTAATTACGTAAAATGTAAAAGCTATTTAAATTTATGCTTATTTTAGTTCAATTCTGTATCACGTAAACCTAGCACGGAACAACTAAATTGTTTTGTGGTGTTTAATTGAATTTTGTGTATGTATGCAAGTATCTTTTAACTCTGCCTCTTAAATTCATTCGTCTCTTCTAGATACGAAAAGGAAATACTTTTTATCATAGTATGTTAATATTTCCTTCGTTGCTTGATTAATGTTTGTTTGTGCTTTGAAAATTATAGCATTTGGTGTTCATATCGATTTTCGTGTCGAAAAACTTAAATCACTAACATCTCAATTTGTTTTAACGGGGTTAGAGTGTTCTTGCACAGAACTTTCCAATTGAAGATATAGTTAAAGGTACAATATAGCTCATACACCAAGTTTGCCATAATTTTCATTCTGGGGGTCTAAAATTATAATTGGAGGCTTAGCAGGGTTGAAATAGAGTTTTTTAGTTTTAAAAGTAAAACATGTTATGTTCCGGTCTCTCTTCGAGAATTGAGGGGGAGGGGGACGTCTGACAGAACTGCTGTCTTAGACAATGTAAAGAAAGTACAAAGAGGAATAAAGTCCCTGTAGCAATGGACAAACCTAAATTTACTGTAAAAGATTTGTCTTTATTTACAAAAAATACTGATGACATACTCCTTAACATATTTGAAATATCTTGTAAAACATACAATCTCCATAAAAGTTACACAATTTATCTTTAGAAATGAAGAGAACAGGAGAAAGAAAAAGATGAGAGCCCACTGTTAAATGAAGTGAGCATTTTTTTAATTCTATAAACCAGTGGTTTCAACCGCCTGTCCGCGGACCGGTACCGGTCCCCGACAAATAATTTAGCACGTTCTTTGTAGGTTTCGACAGTTCAAAATTGAGATTTGAGTTTAAATTTCCTTCTCCGCAAAATAACTGGAATCTGGAGTTGCGCTCTCAACTTTTGAACGTAATACGCTTGAATGATTTACCTGGTACTTGACAAGATTTAACCTGTTTGCCGGTCCGCAAGTGTGAAAAGGTTGAAAAGCACTGCTGTAGACTATCACTGATATAGACTATCACTGTTATAGAATATCATCAAGTTTATAGACACTGTTCAAACGGTGAGAGCTCAGAAGTATTGATACATTCATTCAACTCCGAAACTAAAAGATGTTACTGATAAGTAAAACTAAGGAGCCATCATTAAATATTATTAAATAAATTGGTTATTATTGCTATTAATGTCCTAAACGAGCTGGCGTGCTTCTAACAATGGTATACTTACAGTTTACAGCAAAAAGGCTTCGATTTGTCCGTTCAATGGATCTCCAGGCAGGACTTGAGCCAGCGTCTACTTGCACATAAAGCAAGAATTCTAACCACTGCCAATCGCGGTCTAATTAACCTTCATCTCTCTTCCTCAGGACTTTGCAAAGACAAAGTAGCAGAAAGTTTTTACAATAAAGAGAGGTTAATGTTAGGAACTTACTGATAAAATATACACCCACGTTGATTTTGTTCTTTGCGTCCTTGCTCTACAGATAAAAATTAAAAATGGGTTTTAAATCGCATGCGAAAAAATAAACCTACTTTTCTTCTGAATTTTCCTGTTACTTTTGCGAGATTGTCACTAGCTTAAAAGTTTGAAATTTGAAATTTTCGGATAGGGTATTTCTTACTAATTAATATTTCCTTTATAGTCTCATTGTCTATAATAATATTTTTGTGAAAATAAATTTCAGATTTAATTGTTTCCACAGAGAAAGTAACATTCTTAAAAAAAGTCAGAATTTCATCATCAGAAATAACAGCTTTTCAGCACTGGTGTACTTCAATGTAAACACGAATGTTTTTATTCCTAGAATAGAACATTAACAGCACTAAAACTAGTTCATTCAACAAACGTTTTGTTCAGTTGCCGTTATATTCCGTTTCGCGATGGAGCTATTGTTATGAAATTCAGTTGTTGTTTTTTGTCAACCACTCTAAATACCTATCATTGAATCATCCAGTTTGTAATGAAACGTATTGTGGTTTCGTTTAAAATGTTCCAAAAAAAGATATCTATGTTTCTTACTGAAGAGTTCTTAACACATTTCTCACGTTCCCTTGTTCTAGCTCAAACGTTTTCTTTGGTCGTATCCTTCGTCGAGTTTTCTTAGTACTTCCGTGTTTCACAGAGCCATTATTCAATCTTCGTACTGTTGGAGGATTTTGTACTTGTCACAGCGGGCGAATTTATGCCGTGTGATTTATATCCTTTCCTAATGCTGTGAAGTTTTCATGGTCTCACTTTTGGATGAAGTCTGCTCATGAAATCCCTTGTGAAACTTCTCCATTTTCTTTTCCTGTTTCCTCTTTCTCTCTTCATATCATTATATTTAATGTAGAATCACTATACGTCTGTCGCTGGCAGTTGAAGAACTACAAATTCAGCTTTAGGTTCCATCTCCGACCATCACAGTGGAGGATTTATGCTGTATTATGCTGTAATAACATACTTATAAAAACATTGTATTCTTTCGAAAAATTACGTATGGGTATACTCTGCAAAAACTGAAGGTGAGTCGAGAGTTCGATTTTTGTTTTAAAGTCTAAAATGTTACGATACTGTCTATCATATGTAGATTATGCAAAGTTCATATTTTTAGGACTCAGCCTAGATACAGTACATTGTATATCCTACTACTGTAACTTGTCCATAGAAAAACAACATTGCCATTAACAATGCTAAAATACAATTCAAATTCATTTATTTATCAGATTACTCTCACAATATGTAGTTTCATAGACTACCTGCAAAATAAAATCACATTATTTTCAGGGTAAAAAATTATTGAACATGTGAAAAGGATCTCCAAAATACTAAGACGAAAATCTCAAATTTCCAACCTCAAATAATATAGTAAATAAATAAACCTACTAGGTAATTAGGATACATCATCCAATCTTATTTCAAGAAAAATATAAACACTTTAAAAATTGATTAATCGAACAAAACTAAAGATAGAAAAATCATAAACAAAACAATACTTACAATCTCAAATATGAATGTGAATTACGACACGAAACAAGATATATTAAACACCATGCTAATTAGACCGTGATTAATAAAGGAAAAGAATATTAGATAAATAAGTAAATGAATACATAAAATACAATAACCTATAAATATCATCAATTCTTGCAATTCAATTAAAACCCAAAATATCGAGTACGGAAAATCCACACAACTTGGGCAAATAAGACAGAAAACAACTACAATATAAACAATAAACTTCCACTCTTAAAAGATCATTGTAATTACAGTAATTAGCCACAAACACCGACGAAGAAGTAGAATGTTTAACGTTGTACATAGCTTGTAGAATAAATATTCAGAATAGTGAGACTCTCTTAATGGAAATCTAAATTTGTGATATATGCTACGAGCGCGCGTACTTTCTATTTCAATAAGGAAAAATGTTACAGTAAATCATAACAGATTTAAAAAGTTATAATCAAAATGAAAATGTCCTCACCGACTTCAATAAAAAAAACTAATGCATAAGCAAATAGAAAAAAAAACAAGATACTTAATACTATCATTCTTAAGAAAAAAATAACAAACTTACAAAAAAGTAATAATAGAAACAGAATTCCAAAATACAAATGAATGAATTAAAATAAAATTTTCACATGAAGGAAGAGAAAGGAAATTGTAGAATGATGATAGCAATAAACCAAGTATGAACAAACGTAATTATTTACAAGTAGAAATAACTGTGATAAAAAAACGACTTATCATAAAGAGCTAAGAAAAAATATAGAAAATATTAAGTCAACGTAAATAACAAGCATAGAGAGTCCAAATTGTTCGAAATCATCTTGTATTTCGTCTTCGTTCAAACCCTGGTATATTAATGCTTAGCCAGAATACGGTTCTTCCTTTAAGAACTTGGTTTACGGTTTTATGTTTCGACAACTAAATCAATATAACAAATTCTCTTGCTCCGAATAAAAAGTATTTAGATAAGATCTTCAGTTAAAATTAAAGTTTAAGAAAATCAAATCCTAGATTCTGAAAATGGAAACTAAGTTTGACTTAGAAAACCAAAACACAGGTTTATACAATCGAAAACAATGTTTTAAGCGAGAACGAGACATTGGGTATGAGTGCATTTCTCTCATTCCATGTTCTTTATCTGTTACATATTCTTACCAATTTTTTATACGTTATTATCCCATACATTATTATTATTTATTACTTAGTTATTGAATCTTGTGACAAGAGTTATGTGCCAGAATACCTGTAAAATGAACCTCGCCTGCTTTAATAAAGGTAGTTTCAATTCAGTTTAATTGTAGATTGTTATTTCAAAAACTCCAGTCAACTTAATTTATGCAAGGTTTCAATAGTAACTGAGAAAAGACATTTTATGTTCCCTTAAGAAACTCGTACTTTGTAAATTATGTTTTCCGAAATCTACGAAACAAGATGATGATTCATTTTATGTTTCTTGTTCATAGTCATTTTTATGTTCTTTTAATTGTCTGGCAATAATAAAAGCAGGAAATTTCCCTGTAGTTTTAACACTTAGAAAACTTCCTTCATCCCACTTTATGCTTTCCAAACATGCGAGAACTTAATTTGTCTAGACACTCGTATGGAGACATTGGACATCAATTTCTTTGACGCCATTCGTAGTTACTTCTCTGGTTATATGTCTTTGCAATATATCCCACTTTCTTCTTTCTAAGTCGCCGACAATTCGACAATGTAATGTAGATGTGTCATGATTTAAAGTTCCTTTGTAAAACCAAACCAAACATACTGTACGCGGATTTAAGTGTATATATATATACAATAAATATAAATCACTCATATAAAGTTTACAGAGTAGCACTGCCTTTCTTATTCGCTGTTCTCCACCCTTGTGAGTTCCTTAGATGATGTAGAGACAAGGACAGCTACTAACAAAATGCCTTATAATGTATTGTGGTCGTGCGAACGCAAAGGTATTTCAGACACATTATGACGCCATAACTAGTGAGTATCACCCTGCAATTATGATTGGAACGACCTTATCTAGCGGAAATTCAGGAAAATGCAACGCCAAAGTTCATTTTCCCACGCTTTCGGCAGCATGTGGTTTCGAAATACGGCGGAATCTTCAACAGATTGACTGCAACTTCCCCCTTATTTTTCGTGTTCTAACATCCCTCAAAGTTTCTGGGTACGTTACATTACCACCCTATATGTATATTGCTGAGAGTCATATTATCTTTCAACTACAGCCATGCAGCGAAAGAAAACTGAACTTCAAACAAGGCATAGCCGCGAAGAAAGAGCCAATCACGATCTCTGGTTCGATTTCGTGGAGCCAATAACAGTTCATCTTTCGCGTGTTCTACTTTTCGTGCCAGTAACGAAGTTCTAGGAAAATTTACTCAACCTTTTCGGGCGGCAGGTAAGACTTTTGTGTAGAGCAAGAAGAGCAGAAAGGTGACCACTGATGAAACAAATTACTACACTCTCTGTTCTGTAGTAGAAGTAGAGACACAGACAGAAAATTATTCAAAATCTCCAAGTAGCACTTACTTTTCGTCAGTATTTAAAAGGAAGTATTTTAAAATTACTTCTTTTGACAATGACTTTGTAAGGCGCATTGAATTTTTTCAAACCTCACGAGTTTACAAGAGTAGCAGACAGCGCATGCGCTAATTAAATATGTCCATGCTATAGTGGGGCCTCCAGCGAGTGGACTGGTTGACCTATTGATAAAAACTTTTAGTTACAGTCGACGCAAGTTGTATTATATCATGTTAAATCAGCTTTGTATGGAGAACATTTGTAGCTGCGGCGATGAACGTGTGAGTTCCGTACGCCATAGAGTTAGTTAATTTTGTGAGATAAAGTGAAAATACAGTTACTATAGAGTACATAGGAAGTTGCTGGTCTGTATAACCTTTGTGACCTCCCTTGTCCCGTTAGAGATGATGAACAGCTAATAATCTAGTAATGGTCTTCTGTTAAGATGAGGTATTGTTTGCAAAGCAAATTTAATTTGCAACGAAAGTTGTATTTTATAAATGTTCCCTCGTCAGTCTCAGCAAGTTATTTTCTATATTTTCATTAGGTTTTATTCAGCTGGACAAGAGAAAATTTAAAATGCAACAGAATTTGAAACAGATTTCGCCTCACGCATATAGTGTGAATGTTTACAATACAATAACGTACTGACAGTAGTTCTGCTTGCTACATCTACTTTAATTATCACAAAAAGTGCAAATTAGCGTTCGATTACATTTGTGGTTGAACAACGTAATTTATCCACCACCTCAATTTCAACTCCACATGAACTGAAATTTGATTTCTCTCACCGAGAGAACTACAAAGAGCTTATGTAGATGTATTCCCTTAATTTAAAAATCCGTGTTAAACCACTTGTTATTTCCATTTGGTAGCGGAGTCCTATAACGTCAGCTCAACTTAGACGAAACAAGAAAGGGAAAATATAAAGTTGAAAATGCATTTTTTTTCCTACATCGCTAACATTGTCTCGTAATATTACAAAGTTAGATCGTAAAATCGTAAAATGATACGACATACGGTAAAACCACCGAGCACAAAATGGCGTAAGAAAGCCAAATAATAATAAAGTCACAGGGAAAAATATGAATGTGACGAAAGTGGGATTTAGAGGAGAAAATAGTGAGAAATAACAAAGCGTTGCTTCTGTGAGGTAGGTTTCATTTTATACCTCTAATCTGATACTGAAAATTATGGCTATCCATACAAGACAAAATTACAACACGGGAAAATATCACAGCAAAACCCTACTTGTTCACCTTATTTCATATATTGTCTCATAATCTTGCAAAGTTAAGAGTTTCATTTACAGACACGAACACTAACAAATCATTTCTAGGTCAGAAACCAAGTTGATGGGCAGAAGTTGGATGAAAGAAGAGAGTAAGTAACTCTGTCACGGTAGGTTTTTTGCACGAATCGGGCACAATCTTCGTAACAGGACATGGATTGCATTGATACTGCAAAAGAAATGCGAACTAAATAGATTTAATTTAATTTTGTATAGGATTGATACTTCAATTACCATGTAAATCATGCTTATTCGCTATAATGGAAAGAAAAGTTCAGGGAGGAGCGGTACATTATACACAAACCGGTAGAGAGCATCAATTTTTTTCCCCTTTCATAAATTTCGTTCTTTACTGAAGCAATAACACAGAAGTCTCGTTTACAATGCAATATCAGTCTTTTATCAATAAAACAAACTCTCACTTGTTCCTCTGATCTAAAGAGTTGTTCAGTCCAGGCGGAAAGTTTATCACTTTATCACACAAAAATCAGTGAGTAATAGTTCCCTTCCAACTCTTTTTCAAACAATATATGCATGAAATCTCTTACGTATACATAATTATATAGAGTAGGCATATATTTCTGAGTTTAGATAATCATTGGAGAGAAGGCGCATTCGAACCGTAAAAACGCCGCCATTTTGGATGACTGGTTAAGTCATAAACCCCATATGGAACTTTCTAAGTGTTTGAGACAGTAATCAAGATGGAACAGCAGAAGGAATTATATTAATAAATAGAGCATCTCTCAAAGCTAATGCTACCTTACAGGATATACCATCACTACTGAAACGATAGATACCAATCCTATAATCCGTTTCCGGGCATAAAACCTTTACTTTTAACGAGAAACTAATTATTTTCGGCACTGCTCGGAGGACGAAACAGCAGCCGTACCCCTTGTACTTGGCGGAATGTTAGCGACAATGGCTGTATATTGAGTTAGACTTTAGTGTTATATATTTCTACTTCTACGATTTACTCTATGTTTCGCGTCTTCACGTATAGCTTGTAAATACTGCAGCACTCTACAACGGGATTCCAATCTGGTTCCTTGAGATATGTAGTCCGTCACTTTAACCGCTATGTTCATCGTGATTAGTGTACTAATCTTGGCCCTCTCGAGAGTGGAATTCAAGCGTATATGGATGCCTCTACTCCAGAAAAATGAAACATGACAAACGAAACGCAATAGCTCAGTGGTAGAGAGTTGGCCTGGGTGGGGAGGTCCTGGGTTCGATCCCAAGCGGCCGACAATCCTGACTGAGATTTTTTCAGGATTTTTCCTCAGTCACACAAGGCAAATGCCGGGATGGTACCTTCAATCTAGGCCCTGGCCGACACCTTTCAGAATCCTTTCTCCTCCCCTATACCGACCCGAGCCTCAGATGCCTAAAGGGCATAAATTCAATTTAATGAAACATGACCCTATAGCATATAGTATTTAGAGTGATGGACTACAAATGTCAAGATTCCAAGCTCGAATCTTTCCGCAGATAGTTGCAGAATTTACAAATTATAATGTATAATTATGAAGACGAGAGAACCGGAGCTTTCTCGAAAGGCAGTAGAAGTATAGATATGCAACTTGTTTATAATCGTATAGAAGTAGCTGCGACTGTCATCTCTTCTCTTTCCAGAAAGACAGAACCTTGTCACATGAACGATCATTAAATTGGTCATAACCTTAGCGATGGCTTACATCCTTTTCCCTGCCCACGTTGGTGTCTTGATGTAACTCATTGTGATTTTTTATGGGGTTACGTCAATAATCGCATATAGGTGTCCCTTATTCCACAAAATTACCCAAGCTCTGACAAAGATCCGTGGAAGCAGTCAATACTATCCACCATGAGAAGTTGCAATGTATGTGTGTGTGTTAGGAACTGAATTAGTTTAACGTCTTCTGCGTCATCAGGGCTTGATATATCAAGTAACCGTAAGACAAGATACAAAAATAGTTTTACTATCTGTGGATGTGGTCCCTTCTGGACGAGAATTAGAAAAACTAGAAGGCGTTACTGTACTGCAGAGGGAGTTAGAACCCAGTGCATAAGGTCTAGGGCAGAACGTCCACCAGTCAGAAAGTTCAAAAGCAAAAGCGGTCGTATCACCCACCTAAACGACCTGACATCAACCAAAACGGTCAGAACGTACTAATGCAGAAACGGTGAGAAACTCTACATGTTCAAATGACTAAACATGTCTAAACACCGGTCAGAATGTCTAAACATGAAAACGGTTAGAACTCCCACCGAGACGGACGAAGCCCATCAAAGTTAAATGGGTCAGAGCCTACACCAGTAAGGACGTCGAAACGTGAAAACAGTCAGAGCGTCCAACAAAGCGGACAAAATCTTCAAACCTAAGTAACAGTCAGAACGTCCAAACACAAAAACGGTCAGAACATCTAAATTTGTGAGATGCATTTGCACTTGAACCTTCTGATTGTTGGACGTTCAGACTTAGATCCTGTTCGTAGAAGTTGCTAGCTTCCTGATCCCTTTCTACAGAAGAATGTGTCATCGAAGAACAGCTTATGCTATTGAAGTTTGCCTTTCTAACGCAGAGAATGTAAATGTAATAAGTCATCCTCATCACATTTTAATCTTTCACGTAAGTGAATAAAAAATTAAGGTTATGTTTAGAAATAATATTACGGTTCAATTAGCAATATGCATTGTATCCATTAGACGATTAAGAATATTTTTTGTATCGACAACCCATAGTATTGTTGTCCCAAAATTAACTATGGTTCTCCTCATCATATTATGGTTATTGCTACCATGTTTATTATTTTCTACTTAGTATAGAATCGTACTTATGAACAGTAAGTAGCTTCTAGATTCGTTGCTAATAACAAGTAGGCCTACGTTAAAACAGTAAGATATCACTAAGATATCCTTCCTCCATATTTTCACTTGTTTTGTAGACTACCAAAAACGGTTATTGGTTCACGATAACTTTAGTGGAAATGTACAAAAATGAACTGAAAATGTTCCTGTAGTATTCAGAATTAAGACAAGGTAATGAAATCTTGGTTTACTTGAGGAATTCACAAGATGTCGTAGTGAAAGAAGTGTAGTTTTCTTTCAACATCTTCGGCACGTCCAAAATAACGAAAGGAAGAATAGAGAAGGAAGTTTTCTCCCTATGCGCTAAGAAATCAATAGTAAACAAGTATTTTACATTCTGAAACGCTACAGCCTATTTCATCACATTTTTGTGCTTGTATTTTAGAATAAGCTGCGCCATTTTAGGTCAAAGTTCTCAATGGAAAACTTCGTATTTCGCATGCCAAGTTGTCTCAACATTGAAATCTTATTTTCCGCTTGTCAGTTCCACACTACTTTACATGCTTTGTTCAAAGAGTTGTGCAGAAAACCCTTGTGGTGTGGCAGAGTATATGGGGTAGCGGGGAAACCTTGAGGTGTGGTAGAGTCGAAGTAAACAGTCATTTTGAGATAGGCAATTCGGTGGATAAAGTGCTTCTCTAGGATCTTAAATGCTGTAACGTGTACGTTAAAGATGTACGCAACGATTTTGGCATGATGTTGTTCCAATTTAATGCAGACTAGCTGATTTGCCCGCTCGTTGGTGAGGGGTGAGTAAAATATGTTGACAACAGTCATCGGGACTGCCACCTTTATTAAGGGTGTGTTACCTAAGATACCCGTTATTAATGAATTGATAGTCATGCCAAATTTGACCACTTGGAGGCAGTCAACCCGTCGAACCCGCCGTAGTGTGGGTTGTCGCGTACTTTCCTTTTAAATTTCCCATTGTCATTACCACGGCCATAGGAATTGAATGGATAATTAGATGGTCGATTATCTCTGAAGATAATAATTTTAGAATCAAAGGGATACGAAAACTTCAGAGTCCGGTCCAGTGTCTGAACATGTCAGAAAAATCATTCCAATCGGTCAAGCACTTTTTGCGTGATGCTCACGCACACATACGCACTTTCAATTTTGTATATAGAAGATGTATGGCGTCAACTTGATAGACAATTTGATGAGCAGCGGATTGGCAGAGCAGAAGCTGTTGCTTGGTTCCAAGGCTTTCCCGCTTCTATAACAGATTTCTTCTTGTGGGGTACATGAAGAAACTGGTATATTCAGATACTATCGAGTCTGAACAACGTCTTGTCACCCGCATATAGCAGAAGTCATCCGACAAACATCAGGAATCTTCAAGCGAACTAGCCGAACTCTAATATGCAGACGCTTTCTGTTAATAAATAAGGTCGTAATTTTAAGTATGGTTATTTATTGCATTTAAACCGTAATTGAAGCGTATGCGCGAACAAATGTCTAAGTGACATTTTCAAATAAAAAAATAGGAGTACATTTTTATATATAACAGGAAAAATATGATGCATAAAATATTCATACTTTGCACGAAGACATGTTAAACTAAAGTCGGCTTTTGTGCAAAGTTTGAATATTTTATGCCTCATATTTTTCCTGTTACATGTAAAAATATACTCGTGATTTTTTTTTATTTGAAAATGTCACTTGGCCGTTTGTTCGCGCATACACTTCAATTCTCTCAAGGTTTTTGAGTTCAAGTATGCTTAAGTTATTTCCAGCAACGTAACCTTTTACTTTTGTTATTTGAATACGCATATACATCAAAACCACTGTCGCACGAATTCCCTATCTGTTTGGAATTTTGAATTTTTAAAATTTATTTTGAAGTTACATTACGCATTCTTTAACTCCTGATTACAGGGTTGAATAGGGTACGGAAGAAAGCGGGAAGGAATCGGCCGGGACCTAGTTTGAAGGAACCATCCTAGCATTAGCATGTTTTACTGAGAGAAAAAATCCTGGAAAAACTAGTCAGGTTGTCCTGCCGTTTTGATCGATTTGGGGATCACAAGCAAATTTAATTTAGACAACTGGGAACATTGAACATACATGATATCATCCAGCTTTTCTGAATTTCACGATAGTTTGTTCTTGAAAACGAGTTTAAAAGAAAAACCCGGAGTTGAAGAACCAAAAATACAATTGAAGACCATTGGAAAAGAACGCGCTATCTCCATTTTCTTGATTTCACAGGAGAGCGTTTTAAAGGTAGGCAATCAGCATTGCGTAGACCTGCACATCAAATAAATATTTGCTTGTAACAAATGGGCTATACATATTCTTTTCATGTCTGGTAGCTTGTGAGAAAGGTTTCTTCAAATAGCAAATATATGGCACTGTTATCTCAAATTGGACAAAATACCTCCTTGCACTGTGGTCTTCAATTTTAAAAAGCAACAGTTCTTTTTGTTAGCGATCAAGGTCCGTAGACCACCTCTCGCAGCGGGCGCCGATCTACGGACCTTGCTTAGCGATATACCCTGTCCTTTCCTCTATCATTACAGGTGCTGGCTAAAGTCTAATTCACGTGCCATGTGTAAATTTTGCTGGCTCCACCTGCTGGCTCCTGTTGTTACCTTTACGGATAATAACCACTACTAAGTCTCGCGATACAAAAGGAGGCTTAGCACGCTTTGATTATTTTTCTATCTTTTCCTTGTTCTGCCACCACGACATTAATCTCTCTCTCTCTCTCTCTTCTCTACTCCAGTAATCTTCTTAAAAGGATTATAAGACATTAGTTTTATTTGGAGACAAAGACAATGACTATTTCTTCGCATTAAGCTCCATTACAGTTGAAACAATTAACAGAATTGCCATGATGTACCAGACGTTTAAGGCAAACCATCTTTTTTGTTTCAAATAAAATTACACATTGATCCAAAGGCTTTAATTTTATAGCTTGGAAAGATAATTTATATGTGTATGTTTCCTTCTGTTTGTTATAAAGTGAAAAAAGAAGTGTTGCTTAACATAAAGAAAAAGCATGTGAAGTAAAGAGTCTTCTTCTTATTGAGTGAAGACTTATACGATATATACGCATACTAGCGAAAGTTCTTTTCTTTACTTGTTTCCTAGAGTACAGTTCTTGGTCAAAAGTATTGTCTAGAAAAAATAGTTCTTTTCAAATTTTAACTCCGATTAGAAATTTCTAGTTTGCGAAATCTCATATTTAGAAGCTCCAAAAGTTGTTTGAGTTATAATTTTGTTCTAAAGAAAACTATTGAATCCCTAAATCTAAGATAATGGCAGATCAAAACGACTGATCTAAAATTTCATAAATGAAAATGGCTGAGTTTGATTCTGAAGTAACAAGCTTTGAATTCTTAAAGCCAAAATAGTCCTAAGCCGAAACTATTTTGATTTGAAAGATTGTGCAATGTTCCATAAACTTCATATCTGGGAATTCCAACGGACACTGTGTCTATCCCAAAACAGCTTCGTCTTGGGGAAAGTTTAAGACTAAAATGCAAACATTAAAGTGAATGTGAAAAGAAAAATTGCTTTAAAATTACACAGAAATGTACCTATAACAAATATTACGAAGGAACATGGCACCTCTAAGCCAACCTATTTAACAAAGGGTATTTACCTGTAAATGCGCTATACTAATAAACAAAATAACTTACTTTATATAAATCTGATTGTTGTGAAAGTTTTTTCACGTTTATTTTTGTTTATACTATTATACTACACGCCTATCTCTAAACGTAAAGACGGAACACTTAGATTTTCACTGTTTTCTTCATCTTTTCTTTCAATAGCTTAGGAATGTACTACTTTCTGGTGCATCATTTCTTTACCAGATTTTTGTCAGGCAGGCAACGCTCAAATTTGTAGCATAAACTTTTATCAGAATTTATCATTTCTTAAAAGAAATACTTCTATCATTTCTGAAATATTTATGCTATGTCCTAGCACTTGAAACTTTCCACCTACATATTTGTTTCTTTATAGAATTGCATTCTAATGAGATAGTCTAAGTATGAGGTCTACTGTTAAAATAGGAAGCGAACTACGCTTTCATGAACCACAGACCAACATGCAATGTCATTCGCTACTATAACTGCCCTTTTTCACCATTCTATCATGCCTGCACCATAACTGGATTACAGATCTTCAATCACCAGTCCCGGATACACCACAAGTAAATGAATGTATCGTTTCAGAGATATGTTTATATTTGATCACAGTTAACGTTCGTACTAGCTTGTTTTTCTTCTTACATAGATCTCTCTCTTACGACGGGTTTCAACGAGAACCTTCCAGTATTCTCTGGATCATGTGCATCTTACTTTATTTCTTTATAGTTTCTTCCGTTTTTAATGTCATCAATCACTCCAACCTTTCTCATTCCACTCTTCCCTTTACACCTTTCTCAGCAAACTTTTTCTACTCAATATATAGGTCATATAAAAAGTCTCCGCGGTTTTTTGGTACATTTTTGAACAAAAAATTTCTTTATTAAAAATCAATTTTAATCAAGCACATATTGACCATTATTATTTATGACATTTTGCCATTTTTCGGGTAGCTTCATAATTCCATCGGTATAGAATTCGTTTGGTTTTTCGTCGAAAAACTTGGCCAAGTGATTTTCAGCGGCGCTTCGGTCGGTCAATATTTTACCATGAAGAGAGTTTTGCAGAGACCGAAACAAATGGTAGTCAGACGGTGCAAGGTCCGGGCTATACGGTGGATGCATCAAAACTTCCCAACCAAGTTCCGTCAATTTGTTCCGAGTCATCAAAGATGTGTGTGGCCGCGCATTGTCATGATGGAACACAACTCCCTTTCTGTTTGCCAATTCTGGTCGCTTTTTCTGGATTGCTTCGTTCAAACGGTCGAGTTGTGCATAGTACGTCCATTATGAGCTGCTGCAACCTGACGAAACCATCAATTCGGTCCTGTACTGTGACTACCAGTACCATCAATTCGGTCCGTCTGACTACCATTTGTTTCGGTCTCTGCAAAACTCTCTTCATGGTAAAATATTGGCCGACCGAAGCGCCGCTGAAAATCACTTGGCCAAGTTTTTCGACGAAAAACCAAAGAAGTTCTACATCGGTGGAATTATGAAGCTACCCGAAAAATGGCAACAGGTCATAGATAATAATGATCAATATGTACTTGATTAAAATTGATTTTCAATAAAGAAATTTTTTGTTCAAAAATGTACCAAAAAACCGCGGAGACTTTTTATATGACCCTTTATATACCAACCAATGTTTCCCTCTTTCTAATCACTCCTATTAGTTTTATTTTCTCTCCTAATCTAGTCAACACTTCATTTTTGCCACTCTATTAAGCCATTTTCTTACCTTAATTACTTTTCTCCACAACTACATCTCCATATTTTACAATTATCCTTCTTTTTCAGTGCTCATCCTTTTATTAGACTGGACAGTTATACTGTACTACACTGTAATAATTCCATCTGTTTTACAGTGAAATGAAGCACTAGCGCCAATGATATCTCCGTAAAACCAAAGGTACGATCACCATAAAAATGTCTTCCGTTTCCGGAACAGTCAAGTCACCACAGGAACATTTTGTGGTGATACGGTACGGCATTCTAGAAGAATCTGTTTCGGTGCCCCTGGTTGGAATTAGCACAAGACTTTGATATTGCCTCTGTCGTCTAATATTGCCTACTGTTCAAACTTTGATCACTGTGCGTATGCCACTTACCACTATATACGACTTAGAAAAATAATCATCCGATGTTCGTAAAATTTTGTACCTGGAGATTTCAGAGAACAATGAGTTCAATCTAAAGTCAAAACTTCTGAATTCTAAAATCCAAGACGACAACAGTCAAAACAATCGTTGTACGTTTGCCCTCGTGTTCTTGGGTAATGGAATTGAAACGTATTGGCTTCAGAATTGAAGGCAGTTTCCTCCCAAGTGAGAGATGTAACAAAAATCTTACTTTCTTTTAAAATACAACTGTACGAAGTGATAAGTGATACACATAGGAATAGGCATAGGCCTTCAAGGTTCAACTTTTCAGCAACAGTCAATAATAGACGATAGTCTTGGTCCAGTTTCAACCAGGGGCACCTAACTGCTTCTCCTAGAGTCATTACAACAATAAAATCCAATTTGAAGTTTGCAGTGACTTCCACAACGAAACCATAAATATTTGAAATTGTAAAGGTCTGTATGGATCAATCTGTACATGTTAAAATAGCAGGCTCTATAGGTAATTGAAGTTAGTGTTTATTGTTTTGATAGAAATCCATCGAAACGTTCATCCGACAAGCGTTACTGCATTGCTTATATTCATACTAATTTAGTAAATCTGATACACTGTCTCAATATCTGAACATTACATCTTCTATACATTTTCGATCATGCCTAATTAGATTATAATTCCCACTTATCATTCCCTGTTTTTTAAATAATTTAATTTTTCGACTGAAGTTGAAAAATATTAAAGTAACAATGTGGACATTTTCTTACATGTGTGAAATGGAAACAGCTACGTGGCATAGGGATCTATGGTCTAAGCTTTTCAGAATTTAAGAAGGAACGTGAACTATTTTCAAGAAATGATGTAACAACTATGTAAAAAATGAGGACAGTAAAGTGGCACAAAATTTTGAAAATAGTACATATTGATTTATGGCCTAAACCTGTCAGAAGAAAGGTGAATATATCTTGCCAGAAAATGATTGTGTGGAAACGGTGGCGAGGGCTTATGGGCTTATGTTCTAGGTAGAACCCCGGCCATTGCCCGGTGATACTGAGGTAAACGCGGGAGAAAAATACTGAATTAGAGTGGGCGACATGAGTTGGTTCAAACGCTTACCTCCTTTTCAGCTAGATTTGTCACTGGAACCTGCCGCCATATTATGAATAATAGAAAATGAAAACAATTAAATATATAATATAAATAGAAGACGGTTCAAAAATTTTTGACAACTCTTTAACGCACCATGTACTTAGTGACTCAGTACCACGGTTTACATGTATAACGATCTTGTTTTCCGTTAACCCGATAATTATTCGATTAAGTGTTATCCAGAAAATTGTTAAATTGTTCGTTACCCAGATAGTTGTTGCATTATTCGTTACCCAGATAATTGTTTGATTATCCATAATTCGCTTAATTATTAGATAATCCGTTTTGCTGATATGTTCAATTATTCGTTATCCGTCAACTTTAACTTAATAAACTTCATTTTGTTCGCGCCTTTTAAGTAAGCTTTGACTTCGGCTCATCACGATTATACGAATGCGATTCTTGTTAAAATCCACAAAAATCTATGTCCCAGATGGGATTCGAACCCACGATCTTCGATTAGTTATCCGTGAGTATTATTCGGTTATTCATATGTGGATAATTATTCAGATAGTGAAAATGTTTCATATAATCGGATTTCAGATATCTGAATAATGGATTATTTGCTTAATCAGATGTAAAATAATCCTGATGTTAGTTTTTAATAGTGATTAGTAGGCACTCTAGTTTTGAAACCGGTAGATCACTAAAACCGGATCGCAATATACTAAAGTACTTGTAGAGTAAAGCTTACTTAAAGAATGGTCGTTGGGATAACTTGTACACTTTTATGGTTATAGGTAATAACAGTGAAGAATTAGCCAAAAATTCGAATTGTTAAATGTCCAACTTCTGAGAAGTGAGTACAGTACAGGAAAACTAAAGAAAGGTTGGAAGGTCATCAGAATGAAACTGACTAATTAAATCGAGGTAGCTGTTTGTTTATCTGTTCATCGTGTCAGTAGCTTGCGTTACAAACAGACAAGCTTACAGAAAAGAGCCACCCATTTCTTAAAAATGTTAATTATATGGAATAAATTGTCGCAAGTTAGACGTAACAAGGAACCTAGATGAATACAAAATAACATGGCTGGGCCTGATAAACTATATACAACAATCACGCAGATAGAAAGAGGTAATAATGATGTAATATCATTATAATTCCTTAGAAGATAGAGGCAGAACAGTAAACCATTTTTTGTAACTAGCATAGAAACAGTTAAAATAATGATTAAAAAGAAAGCATGAATTTTCCTAGATTCAAAAGTAATATTTAGAGATGTATAAAATTAAAGTGTAACAACTTACCTACTTAAGCTTCAAATCCAATGCTTGACCTGTCCCTGACCTTCGTGGAATCAGACGTCACACTCCGTGTACTGAAATAAGACATAAATAATGATTTATTATCTCACTCGCAGATTGCGTGTAAACTTAAAATTAATTATAGTTGTAGGTTTTTGAGTTCATATCTTGATAAGGAATCTCTAGTCACCATTAATTAATGGAAGCTACGCCTTAAAACACACCCACTTTATGCAATGGTTTAAGTCAATGTCATTGCATCAACCTTGCAGTGAGTTTAAATAAGCAGTTTCGAATATTCTAGAAGTGATAGAGTAGAACTCGCCTATAACAATATCAAAGAAACTTGAAAAATTGTGTCATTCTAACCGAATGTCGTTGTGACCGAGGTATATGGGATTATGAGGAATATGTTGGTACCACAGAATACCTGACGCTATAACCAATGTTCGTATAACCGAGTTACACTGTAATGTTATGTGGGCTGCAGTTGGTATTGTATATCTGTCGTCTTGGGTTTATATTCATAATGTGAACTGATTGCGAATATGAACTGTGAAATAGTTGCTGTTACTGGTAAGGCATTGTGCATATTTTTTTGATGGAAAATCCCTAGATATTACAGAACGACCTTGTGGGAAAAAAATGTTAACCTTATGTTGTCTTTGTTCATTTGTTGGACTAATTTATAAGATACGATATTGCTAAGTTCAATACTCTAGTGGATTCATTTAGTTGAGCATATCTCCAAGCGAATTTATCCATTGATAAGACATGGAACCTAATGCATGAGAACGTACGTAATTAACCTAAGTGACCTCAATCTATATTAGCTTATAAGCGTTACTACCGAATCGAGTAATCTATTCATATAGCAGACTACATTGACTACATATTGTTCTTGATATGACAATTCAGACAAGGATGCCTAGACAACTGAATAATAGTGAGAACATTAAACATGATCTAAAATTATCACTGATATAATCAATAATGGTTTAATGTTCATGTATAAATGAGAGTACGAAGAAAGAAACAAGTGTTCCTGATGCATGGAACAATGCTTACGCACAAAACATCAACAGGAATTTGGGTTATACGATTTAAGAAACCAGGTTTTTGGTTCGTTAACCACGCGATTCTTCCTTCGAATTCTAGCTGGGTACATGAATGGTTGAGATCAGATTTTAGCTTTCCAGATTATTGAATCGGAACAGGCCAAAGACCACAGTTGCTCGTTCATTCATACAAGAAAACACAAAATTTACAAATCTTATAGGGTTAGTACAATATATATAATTCTCCACTACATGTGTCGTTGAATAAAGCTAATATAGTGCATTCAGACAAGAAAAGGATAACGTTGCAAATAACAAACATGGAAAGTAACTTTTAACCTTTCCACAAAAGTAAAGAATCTCTCTCTCTCTCTCTCTCTCTGAACTCCTGATTACATTTTCCAGCCGAGCAACAAGAAGGTTAGCTGTACGAGTAAATCCTTTCAAGGGGAAAAGGGGGAGCTGGAAAAAGAACGAAAGAGAGGTGAAAAACTAAAGAACAGAAAATCCAGAGAAGCGCTTTCGTCAGTTGACACAACCTCAAATACTCTAGGCAACTTTCCTACTGTATGGAGTTGAAAAATACACATATATAAAAGAACACATATTCTCAAGGGAAACGTTATATGTGAGCTGACAAAACTAACAGAGACAGACTTGGTGGAAAAAAAAGTCGGTGTATGTGTTGAAGAAACTAAATAAAGTATCCAGAATAATAAAAAAAACTTATATAAGTGTATCTCTCATTTGATATTTATATTGCAGTGTACTTAAACATATACTACAGGCAAAGGCAAAACCTACTGTGCATAAATTATGCACATAAATCTCACAGCTGATGTTTGCTAGTTGGATTCTTTTACGTGTACGTTGTTGGTTTATATTCGTTGAACTTGCGGATTTTTTATCAATGTCAGAGAAAATGGTTTTAAGAATGAATTTTATGTTTTGCCAATTAGCTAATAAAAGAAAAGCTAATTGGCAAAATAATTTTCCAGAGTTTTATCCAGAATTTTCAAGTCACGGAGTGGAACATTACAGTTGGATCACAGTTGCTGTTGCTCTTTCTTCTGACAAGTGGATTTAGGGGTGTCAATGAAGTGCTAGAGGGGAGTTAGAAAAAAGTGATTAAGTCAGTAATGTAATAGGGTTTGTGATCCAAGGTTCAAATCTCATGAGGGTTGAACCTTGAATGATGTGTTTTGATCACAATTTTAACAAAACTTCTAGATTCTATCTTTAAAAGTGTTCAAGCCAACCGGGTAGTCGTGTGGTCTTAGGTGTTAGGCCAGTGACTCGAAGGTTGCGAGTTGCAGTCCCGCGAAGGGCATGGATGTTTGTGGGTTTTAACCAGGTGTAGAGGGCTGAATCTTGACTGGTCCATATAAAATATAGTTTAAGTTTTTAGGTTAAGATGATAGTAATTACAAGAGAGTCTCGCAGACAAATCACATTTCATAAGTTACGTCATAGTTCTGTCCTCCTCAGGTGCAGTACTGCTTGAATCATAAAGAACGCTGACAAGTGGTTGATGTTGAATTGGAAATTTGGAGTATTAATAAATATATATATATATATATATATATATATATATATATATATATATAAAGAAAAAATAACTTTTCTCTTACATATATATATATATATATATATATATATATATATACGCATTAGGAAATTTAATAAAGCAAGTGACAAAGGGTTAGGTGAGGTTAGGTTAGAAAAGTCAGGTTCGATATTTGTTATTGCACACGCATGTGCTAGATCCTGAGTTACTTGACGTAACTCCCAGAATGCGTTTTGTCGGGGAGACGATCGTGTAATTACTCAAGGAAGCAGTCAAAGTAAAGGGGTTATCTTTCCAGTGTAGCCATTGTGACACACGAAAAATTGATAAGGGAAAGGCAAAGTAAAATACTTGGTTAGACAAATCATTATTTTACAATTTGTTCATTAAAGACAGGACGACCAAAATGGGTAACTTGATATTTGCAATTGTTTTTATATATTTTTCACCTATTGAACACTTTTTCCTATTTTATTTTCCCATTGGTAACCTATTAAACACTTTTCTCTATCTTATTTTCCAATTGAACTCTTTTCAATATATTATTTTTCTATTGAACACTTGTTTTTATATTTAGTTTTCCTTCTAAACAATTTCCATACCGACTAAACTTAGTCGAAATTTACCAGGTTCGCTTTCTGTGTGCGTGTCCCCAGGCTCAAGTTTTGTAGACGTTCATTAAAACGCAGAGAGATTTTTTTAAAAAAACTGTACGTTCTGTCCTTATATATTCAGAAGCTTGTTTACATCGTGGGTAACAATTCAAATAAACTTTTCACATATCTTTATGTCCCAACTGAACAATTTTACAAAATCTTAATTTGTTATTACAGTCTTCCACATCTGATTTTCCTACTCAAGAGTTTTTCATGTCTCATTTTCCTACTGAAGTTTTCTACGTCTCATTTACCTATTTAACAAGTTTCCACACATCTATTTTTGTTTCAGTTAACCAAATATTCAAATTTTATTTTCCTGTTGATCTGTTTCCACATCTCATTTTCCTATTGAACAGTTTTTTCGCTCGTTGTTTTCAAATTGGACACTCTTTTCTCTTTTGTTACTTCGAAAGTTTTCATGATGTAGTTATTTGAAAGAAGACAGTTTCATTTTGTGGTAAGATTCTGTCATGCCTACATCTAATTCTTATAACGTTCGATGTATGTACTTTTGGCATCTGGAAGTTCCTTCTCTCATAACCGTCACGATTTCTTTCTTACTTTCTTTCCGTCTGTCTCTTTCTCTCTCTCGCACACACATACGTACACAAACACACACATAACTCACACCCAATCACACTTACAGAGTTTCATTTCGTTTTTCTTCCTTTGCTGCTGTCAAGACGTTGTCGGGGAAACAATTAGATTGATGATACGAAAGATAAAAAGTCCATTACGACTGACTCTGCAAGCATGAGAAACAAGTCAGTCTTTCTTTACTGCTATTGTTTCTAGACCAAAGTTATCTGCTGAAATATTTTCTACATTCTGACAGTTTTGTTCATACGTAGACTCACTCTATAATAACTTTATCATAGTGCCTCTCTGGAATGGAAGATATTTGATAATGAGTCAAGTTTATTGTTAGCTTTCAAGTTGCCAACTTTCAATAATGTTGATAGATTTTATGCATAAGGGAACAGAGAAACTCCAATCTACTTATACTTGAAATAATATGTAGACCCTATAAAGTAAAACAATTTTATTGGTTTGATCAATTATGCAATAAAAATTAAAAAATAATTTTATGTGTCTTAATAAAATCGTGGGGCGTTCATAAATTAAATAATTCAATGAATAACTTTATTTTTAGTTTTGCAATCAATTGTGAAAAAGAATAATCACAGGGTTCGTAGGTATGATTGAATTATAATAAATAATTTATGCTTGCCCTACGATTTTATTAAAAGGTGCATATAAAATGTTTTTAAGTGCTTATTATTGATTAAGGTAAATAATTAAAATGTTTTACTTAATGTTTTATATGCTTTCGTTCTTACATTTTCGTGTTTGCGTCTTGCAACAATAGGAAAACCTACAAGACTTATACTTGTTTGGTGGGTGAGAAATGAGCTCTACAAAATTTTGTATTGTTATCAGAACTAAGTACCCCTGCAAAGTTTCAAGCCAATTGGATCAGAGAAAGTAGGTTACAATTGAAGGAGATGAAATTTTTAACCTAATTTTAACCTACATCCAGGGATTAATTGGTAAACAGATCAGTGGGAGGGCTCTCATCCAAATATCGTTACTAACAAAAACATTCCTTCCTCGATATTGATTGGTAATGGACTAAGTATTACCACATTATTGTCGACAGATGTATTGTGTGCATAGTATAATATATAGAAACACAAGCTCCATGGCAGGCAATAATAGTGGTAGGTGGGCCACAGCGCTCCCTAGAAAATCGGTGGTTGGGCTCAGCCTTGAATTTAATCCCTGACTACATGGGTAGTTATTAAGTTGGAATGAGAGGTAATGTTTCCTAAGCTTTGTATTATAGTGGAATTTGAAGCCCGCATGTAAAGTTCCAGGTTGACTGGAGTTGCAAAAAGTGGGTTAAAATTGAATAGCAATTTCACCACTGTTTTTGTAAAGTTCCAAGTTTCTTTGTACATTTTTCAGCAAGAAAAGACGTAAATAGGAGTTCTAGGGACAGAGCTTAACTTATAGTCTGAAATCACAGTTAATAAGCACAATTGCTTAGAATTACTTACAAACAGAGGTTTGAGTAACAAACCTGATAATTTACAGTGTGAATTACGTTTTGTTGTTATCGAATTGACGGATAATCAAAAGTATTTGGTCTGTATATTCGTTACTACTTATTATTAGGGAATTTAAAGAGAGATTGTACCCTGTATTTTGAGAGAGGAAAGTTCGAAAGTGAATTCCCGTTCTTTCCTGTGTCTATCATAAAATCTGTCTTCAAAGGTCATATTTTCAACACATATATATGTAAGTAAACAAGTGACTTGTATCACCTATAATATTGATCATTTTAGAATCCATCTGGTTTGTTTGACTTTGAATTTTTGTAAGATTACATCTAACAATATAAGTAGCCGACACAATCCCTCCGATTTCGTTCAAATTTTCAGAAGTCGTGCAGATCAATGTCCTAAGCATTATTTTGCAGGCGTTCTATTCGTAAATGCAAAGTTTCGGAGCTAAAGGCGTGCAAAATTAGGGAGGCATCGTCACAAACGACTTCATATCTTCAGAAATGATCATGCAAGCCATGTAGTTTAGCAAATCACAATCAAATATATCCCCGATATTTCCATGCCGTCAAAGTTTATGATTGGAGAATACCCCTTAAAGAGGGGTCAATACTTTCGCTATGATACCATACTAATACTTTCACCTCTTCAATCATAAAATGTTGTTGAAATTCCTAGATGTATTGAGCGCAACCTCGGTTGTGATTTGCTAAACCGAGATAATATGTGTGAGATTCTTTTTAGTTATAATTTGTGAAAATGACGCCATAAATTTGCATGTCTCTAGCACTGAAAGTAAGCATCTTTCAAAAGTTTTGCAATTGAACTTTTGACAAGCTTTTAGGTCCCCTACATTCTTTTCATAAGTCTTTTTTCCCAATGCCCCGTATTTCTCTATGTGTGTTTCTATTTATGTGTGTGGGAGAAGATGGTATATTTCACTAACACATACATCACCAGAGAAATACTGGGTGTTGGAAAATGGGTTTACCAAAACTATACCACCATGTAGGGCACCTCAAAACTTGTCAAAAATTCTATTACAAAGCTTTCGAAAGATATTTAATTTCTGCATTAGAGGTAAGCAAATTTATGGCGTCATGTCCACAAATTATGTGAAAACTCCAGAAAGAAATCACACAAATTCTTGTCGGTTTAGTAAATCACAATCGAGGTTCTACCCAACGTTTTTGGGCCGTTGAACAGGTTGGCAAATACAACGTTAAAAAATCTTTTCCAAAATAATATATTTCTTGACGTTGAAAGCAACGTTGACTCTCAACGTCGAATAAACCATCGAACAGGCGGACATTTAGGTACATATACAGCATTCAAGTTACAGAACAGGACTAACTCTGAATCCATCGTTTCGCAACGTTTGTGTGCTACTGAGGGTCCTTATCAATAATTTGCACGTTGTTTGCCAAGGAAGTTAAGTTAACCCCACTCGGTAGTATACACCGCAAATACCACTAATATTCATCATCTTAATCATGAACTTTTCCTTGAAATTGGCAGATCCTTGAAGGCAAGTTCATCCCCCTCCAGAGGATCTGATCTGGCTCTGTCTTTATGTCCTCTCGCACAATTCATCTTCTTTACTACCCTCAAGTAGTTGTATTCATCTTCCTTGTCTCGTTTCTCTTTCAACCATATATCTGGTGTAGTAAAAAGTAATCCATTATTTTTGCATGACATTGAAGGTTTGACTTACCATAGTTAGAGTAATCCGATTTAGGTCATATATGCGCCGTTTTGTTCAATAACGTGTTGCCATTTGGAAGGTAATATCATGATGCCTCTCTCATAGAAGCCCTTGTCCCTATTGGCAAAAAATTGAGACAGTCGATTTTCACGAGCCTCTCTTGACGCGAATTTTACACCAGCAAACGTGTTCGCCATGGACAGGAACAGATGGTAATCACTCGGTGTCAGGTCCGGACTATAAGATGGATGCATAATAACCTCCCAACCAAGCTCTCGGAGCTTCTGGCGAGTCACTATCGATGTGTGTGGCCTGGCGTTGTCCTGGTGGACACAATGCCTCTCCTATTGGCCAAAGCTGGGCGCTTCTGGGCGATTGCTGCCTTCAGACGGTCCAATTGTTGACAGTATAGTTCCGAGTTAAGGGTTTGGCCGTAGGGGAGCAGCTCATAGTAGATAATTCCCTGCCAATCCCACCAAACACACAGCAAAACCTTCCTGGCTTGGGCACCGTTTGCGCCGGCGCACCGAGCTTCGACCACGACCGTTTTCGCGTGACGTTGTCGTAAGTGATCCACTTTTCATCACCAGTCACCAACCGCTTCAGAAATGGGTCGCTTTTGTTGCAATTCAGCAGCGATTTGCAGATGGAAATTCGGTCCATGAGGGTTTTTTGCGTTAACTCGAGTGGCACCCATACATCAAGCTTCTTTGTGTATCCAGCCTTATGCAAATGGTTCCACACGGTTTTTTGTGCAACGTTTAGCTCTTGGGCAATCGAAACAGTGCTTACATGACGGTCGGACGCGACAATGTCCATGATTTTATCGACATTTTCGACACTTGGCCTTCCAGTGCGTGGTACATCTTTGACGTCAAAATTACCGGAACGGAATCGACGAAACCAAAATTGCGCGTGATTGGCTGTTACAGTATCAGGACCATAAACACTATTCACATTTGCAGCTGCCTGGCTTGCGTTTTCGCCTTTATTGAAGAAAAACTGTAAAATATAGCGTATTTTCTCTTTGCTAGTGTCCATTTTGACGCGCGCTCACACAACACTGAGTCAACTCATCACAACTATCTGGACAGTGTTTGTAGTACGCAATCTCATCGTTTGAACGCCATCTCGTTGAACCCGATCGGACTTATACAACGCGAGATACAGATCACCGAAGCCATCTATTGGCAAAATAATGGATTACTTTTTACTACACCAGATATTTAGTCACCTTCTTCAGGATGCGGTGTGGGCTTAACCAATGCCTTAACAATTTTTTTATTTCTCTATTTTATTATCTGTAATTTTGTTAGTCGTCGCTCGCATACTGTCTTCAACATCTCATAATTATGTATCTTTTATGTTCGGCTACATTTCTGCATTCTCCTCCATCTCTACATTTTGAAGGCTTCAATTATTATTTCTTCACGCTTTTGTAGAGTTCACGTTCGTATCTCAAACAACACAGTACTTCATACAAAGTGTTAATCAATCTTTATCCACCAATCCATAGAAAACGTTTTACTATTTAATGAATTGCTATGCTCGCCTATATTTCATTTTCACACTTATAACACTACCTAAAAGATAGAATATCGCAATGCCGGGATAGATTGCCACAATTCAAGAAAAGTACAATTTAAACCCCTTAATTTGCGCAATCTCTCCTACTAGGGTAGGTAAGGTTGCGCACATGGGTAGGAGAGACTGCGCATGAGATAACGTTCGATAGTACGAACCAAATAGAAACTACTTGTTGTGATCCAAAACATAATAAACTGTTGCATTACAAACAGTTATTAGCTAAAGCAGCCTAAATATTCCTATGAAATCTTATATTTCTTAGTCGTGGCAGTGTTTATAAACTATACTAATACAATCGTAAGTGAACAGAGGAAAAGAATTTCATGCTGTTCACACGGCGTGTTCCTTTATCAAGTAGTGGGTTAGGGCCAAAAATGTCACCAATATCTAGCCCTGATTTATACATAACTTTACGCAATTTCTCCTCTCACTGTATTAAATGAATGTACCACGCAAACTCTCCTACTTGACACTAGCACCAACTATTCTCATTAGGGAGGAGAGATTACGCACCACATATTTTGGGTGAAAATGACCACAAACTGCGTACAACACTAGTTCTGACAAAGAACTGACTCAGATACTCCTTGATTTCTAATAATTTAACAGTAAAAACATTTAATATGAAAGTATACATAACGTGTATGAAAATTTAAGCACTTAGCTTCTATCGTAGACGCAATAAAATGATGATAAGTTTCATCAATCACCTCATCTCAACACCGGAATTTAACTGACGAGTCTACCAATAACGTATTCACTCGGAACACGTCATTCCAATTCCTTCCCATCTTTTCAGGGCCCGCGCAATCTCTCCTACCGCGCAAACTCTCCAGGCTTTATGATAATTATTTTCAGTAAAATTATAAATAAATCTACATTATTGAGGCTTCTGTGTAGGCTTCTATGTAATTCTCTCGAACTCGATCGAGTATAATGGATACTAAATTAGAGTCATCAACATGTATTTGTTCAGCATAAAAGCTCTTAACCTTTATTCATTAACAACTTGTTATGATTAACTAACCCACTCTTTCACTGTAATTGTTTTGACCTTTTGAAATGTATTATTAGAAAAACAAAAACTAAAACACATGAAACACAAACAACTGCAGTGAAATGAGAGCAGGAGCAAAAAAGAATGAAAAGTAAAAAATGAAAACACAAGAAAAAACAGTAACCACAAATCTGTGGTGCATAAAATAACATCACATGCATTGAACAAATACTAAATTGAAATAAGCTTTTTAATCATAGAAGCGTTCTTCAATCTGCATTATGGGTCACAGAGAAAATTTAATCTGAAAATGCGACCTGTTTTATGAATTTCAGTAAAATATTTACTGTAAGTCTCCTTATAGTACAAATTTGGTTTCCAATGTCAGGAAATTGCAATGTTAATACCATAAAGATTATATCATTGATCTCTACGGTAAAAGGTTCGGAAAATAAAGAAAAGAAACATAAGATATTGTTGGATATTCTTAAATTCAGAGATAATCTAAAGAAGGTGAAAGAGAGAAACTATTTAAAGAATATTCGTAAACGACACGATATAAAGAGAGAAAGGGAAAGAATGAAAGAAAGGAAGAGAAAGAAAGAAAGAAAGAAAGAAAAGGAAACAGTGAAAAAAGAGAAAGAGAAAAAGAAAAGAAAGAGGAAGAGAAAAAAGGAAAAGGAAAATAAAGAGAAGGAAATAAAGGAAAACAAAGGGAGTGAGAAAGAAGGAGTAAGAAAGAAAATAAAGAAAAAAGAAAATGAAACAAAGAAAAAGATGGAAAAAGGAAGAAAGAAAGAAGAAAATAGAAATGTAGGAAGAGGAAAAGGAAAAACGAGAGAGAAAGGAAGAAAAGAAAGAAGGAGAGAAAGAAAGAAGAAAACAATGAAAGGGGAAAGAAAGAGTAGCAAAGAACAAGAAAGAAAAGAATGAAATATAAAATAAGGGGAGAGAGAAGTAAAGAGAGAAAGGAAAAAAGAAAAGGAAAAGGAATGAGAAGGAGAAAGAGGGAAGAAAGAGGAAAAAAAGAAAGAAAGAAAGAAAGAAAGAAAGAAAGAAAGAAAGAAGAAAATAGAAATGTAGGAAGAGGAAAAGGAAAAACGAG